>QMIH01000628.1:119706-161089 GCA_003987875.1 Clarias batrachus | reverse complement strand
TTGCTGCATCTGGCACAGGGTGTCTTGAATCTGTGCAGGGTACAATGAAATCTCAAGACTATCAAGGGATTCTAGAGAGAAATGTGCTGGCCAGTGTCAGAAAGCTGGGTCTCAGTYGCAGGTCATGGGTCTTGCAACAGGACAATGACCCAAAACACACAGCTAAAAAACCCCAAGAATGGCTAAAAGGAAAACATTGGACTATTCTAAAGTGGCCTTCTCTGAGCCCTGACCTCAATCCTATTGAGCATCCTTGGAAGAAGCTGAAACATGCCGTCTGGAAAAGGCACCCTTTAAACCGTAAACATCTGGAGCAGCTTGCTCATGAGGAGTGAGCCAAAATACCTGCAGAGAGGTGCAGAAGTCTCATTGACAGTTACAAGAATCGTTTGATTGCAGTGATTGCCTCAAAAGGTTTTGCAACAAACTATTAAGTTAGGGGTACCATCATTTTTGCCCAGGCCTGTTCCATGAGTTCATTTTTATAAAAATAATTTTGTTGAAGTATGGTTGAAAAGCAGTGTCTGACTTTCATTGGTTAACATTCATAGAATTCTTATTTATTATTACTTTTGTCAGATTAAAGTTATTTCAGTGACCATTGTGAGTTTTTCTTTCATTGACCGAAGGGTACCAACAATTTTGTCCACGTGTATATGTGTATATGACAATGATAATATATATCCTAAGCTGACACCGCTTGCGGAAAGCAACCTGTTTGACAACAGTACTCCAGCAAATCAGCACCGGCTTCAGGACGGTGTCGGTTCCTTTTCTTCAACCTCGCCTTCTTTACCAGAGTCCTTCAACCTCAGTTCCAGACCAGTTGCTCACATCGCCTCTTCACCACCAACAGAGTCACACTGCACGAAATATGCTCAGGTAAATCCTGACATATCAAGCTGTCAATTAAATGGAGATGCAAAGAAGCTTAAATGTCAGGCTCACTGTAGTTCACTCACTCAATTATTCACTTACATTGAAGAGACAGTTTCTCCACAAGGGGGAAGCAATTATTTAAGTAACCTTTGCATATGTCATTATTAAAAGAGAGAAAAGTGATAAATACTGTATGTACCAGGGGATTGGATGAAATATTGCATATTTGTTTTCACAAATTGTATGTGTATGAGATTGAAAGCCCCAACACAAACCTTAAATGGAGTTTACTATATATTTGTATACAATGTGTTGCCAGTTTTACTAAATGTGGTCAAATTATCCTAATGATAAAAACTTTCCATGAGCTGTTTACCTAAAGCGTGTCAGGCCACGAATACCTGTCACCTGCAAATTTTCACCCATAAGCCAGCTCTCCTAATTCATACGGTAACTGCTAGCCAGGTGGGTAAAGTCTAACAAGCTTCCTCCAAAATACCTAAAGCTAGCCAACTACATCTTTTTAAACCCCTGCTCATCATGTATCACTGGGTAGTATAACTCCATCAGAGAAAAGTGCTTAATATACATCTCCATACATGAGATCACACATGCCCACTGATTGGCGTCTTTCATTGTCTGTCATTGTGATTGACAAGGGACGGAATGAATGTCCTCCCTCTCATCCAAAAATCATGACTAATTTTGCCCCTTTGCTCTCAGCCATTTTAAAATCTGGATGACACTACAGATTTACTTCAGTCTTCAACCAGAAGCCAAGGATAGAGTTGTATATTTTTATTGGATCGTAGGCAATCCACCCACTTCTATGTATTTTAGGGAGAACATGTGAAACAACATTTAAGTCATTCTTTCATATTTCAAGGAAGGTGTAAAACTGAGAACAGGCAAAAAAGGGAACGCACTGGTATATGTATTTTATTGTACTTTTATTTGTGTGGCTATATTAAACTGATATTTTTCAGTTCTTAAAATTACTTATGCAAGAAATGTTTTTTTTTTTTCAGCCAGTGGGTATGTGTGAGTATA
Organism: Clarias batrachus; assembly: GCA_003987875.1. NCBI lineage: Eukaryota > Metazoa > Chordata > Actinopteri > Siluriformes > Clariidae > Clarias > Clarias batrachus. The sequence continues at coordinate 159,160 of QMIH01000628.1, read as the reverse complement.
ATCCTTGGACTGTGCCTTTTCAAACAGAGGCCTCCCAGGCTAGCTTTGCAGATGGAGTCCAGTTTGTGAGCAGCTTACATAGGTGAGATGAACTTTAACCATGAGCTCCACAAATAAAAGATTAGTAGAATCCAGCAGTAGCAGCACAAATTGTCAATAGTCAATAGTTTTTGCATCTATAGAAGTAACAAACACTGATACTTCGGTATTCCAGGACGAACCTGCTGTGTGCATAGGTACAGAATTTGTGTGACTTTTTTAACAAATTTGATGGAACACTGAAATTCTTTGGGTCATTAAGATGACCCAAACCAGACATTAGGAAATAAATTACATATGACAAATTTTTATTATGGGGAGTGTAACAATAGTTTTTTACAATTTTGTTTCATTTGGATTTTGAGGTTATTATCAATAGTGTTTTTTTATTTATGCGATGTTACTTATACTGAGCTAAAAAGTGTCTCCAATAATTGTTTGAAAATAGCAGAGAAAGCAGTGGGCCTTCTATCCAGTCAACTGAAAACCCATTTCATGATTTAGAGACGAATAGGCAAGAAGAAAGGCAACCCTTTTTTGGCCTTATCAATGGAGGTGAAGGTACATAACCTGTTTATCAGGAGTGTATTTGGTTTTGCCATGCCTGATATATGTTAAACAACAAATATTGTGCTTAAAAGAATAAAGGTTAAGATTTTTTTAAGATGGTGAAGAGTAATTTGTGGTAATATGTAATAGTAATATGTATTGTTTAGGCATAAAAAAGACATGAGGCAGGGGTTTAAATAATCAGACATCATGTAATAAACTGAGTGGAGTCCACTTGTTTGAAGAGTCACATGATTTAATTTAAATAGACCTGGGGCCTGGTATATTCCTGGGAAAGCATATGTAAACAAATAGGATCATGGTGACCAAGTTGCTATCAAAACAAGTCTATGAGAGAGTTCTGGGTAAGGATCAATCAGGGGTTAGCTATTAAAAATATTTCACACTGCTCATAATTCTGAGCACACCATTTGTACAATGAACCGTGGTTGTGATAGCATCATTTCAAGAAACAGCTTTGGCCTCCGGTTGCTTGTCTACCTAATGCCCTCTTACATGGTCATTGACATTTAGTGATTGGCTCTAGGCAGAATCAGATTTAATAGTATTCTCGGTTTGGGATGTATTTGTTATGATGATGATTCATGCCAATTTAGATGTATAAGCTATTTTGTGAAGCTTCATACAACCATGATTAAAGTTCAGCTGCAGCTACTCTAACGATAAAAAGTAGAAAAGTCTACTGTAAAGAACATGCATGCATATTTACACAATGCACTATACACTAAATGTGTATGCAGTGATTATGGTTGTGCACATCAGCACTGTAGACTGATACTCATGGATAGACAACACAACCTTTTCAGCCAATTAGGTTATTGTGCAGTGTTCTATAAAATATTAGTGACTAAAGTGTTTTAATACTAATAGTGCATGTTAATTTATCTTCTATCTATAGTAGATCTTTCTGGTAAGAAAACAACAAAGCCCTGCTTTCAGACGGAGAACCCACATGCCCCCACAAGATCTCAGTTAGTGGCCTGATTTATGAAATACAGTAATATAGAATTCAATAAAAAATTGCTTTATGATATATTTGTCTTTGTGGCTTGTGCTTTCTTTTCTTTAAAGTGATTTTATCAAATCGTACAGCAAAGACCGCAGTATTGATTTCTTATCTCAGGTAACAGTGCTGTTCATTTTGAGTCATTTATTTAAATTGATTTATTTATGTTGCTTTATTTAATTCTTTCATAGGCCACTTCAGTATTTGAGCATATTAACTTACTGTATTGACAACATGTTGCCTTTCAAATATATGTCCAGCCATCATGGCACTTGACTAGCTTGACAGGCTTTTTTTTAGTGCTCTTGTTTGCTTACTTATTACTAGTGTAATGTCAAAATGTAGACTCAAAAAACAAGCTCCAAAAAAATAAAACAAAACCGAGCATATTTGTTTACAGAGCCACATAAATGTATTTGCAATTTGCTACCATATTCCTCCAGCTTATAATGTACTGCATTAGCTGAGTTGTATATTTTTTGTCAAAAAGTGGTTCCTTTGAAGACTGATGTTTGATGTTTTCTCTTTATCTTTTTGTTTCAAAGCATGTGTCTAGGTGTGCTGACTGTAGACCCTGTAAGTTTTATACTTTAATCTTACGCTTATAGTGCCTGGCTGACTTTTTTAAAGACTCTAAGTAAGTTTGTTCCCACAGGCAGAGTACATAGAATTATCTCTGAGCATGTCTGTGAGTCACCAGTAACCTGTTCTCGTGAAGAGGGGTGTGTCACCTCAGATGATGCAACAAACTCTGTTCCATCGCTCCAAAACATTTTAGTAAGTTATACATCTGTTAGAGTTTAATTAGATAATTGAGTTAATTTATTGGTTTTGATTTTTATTATTTATGTTCCCTTATCCTGAAAACAGTATTTCTGTATGTATGTTGTCATAGGAAAAAAGCCAAAAGCAAGATGGTGATTCTTACATGTACCTGTCCCACTCTAAGGACATTATGAGGACAAGTCAAAGTTGTCCATCAGGGATGAGTGCTCCAACAAGAGTTCTGCCCTGCAACCAGTCGATGATGTGTAGGGAGAGTAAAGCCTATGGGATTACTAAAGCCTTGAAAAGGATCAATTATGAACAGGACTGTGAGAGAGATCAGTTTGTTCCCTCTTGCCTGCAGACTAATACGGAAAGTGGGAGGACATGTAAGAAAGTATCTCCCAGGATACAAGACAAGGCAACGCAAACTGCAGGTTTTTACGGTTTGATTTCTCAAGATGCCTCCGTGCAGTGTTGTATTTTGAAAGCACCTAGGATGGGTATTTTCACTGCACCCAGAGATCACAGTCACCACAGTAAAAGACACAAAGCTCATGCCACTAGGAGGCAGACTTGTCACAGCAGTGAAAAACATGGTAGTAATCAGGTTGCTCAGTCAGAAATCCATAAGGTGGAGAGGAATACCTCCTGGATGATGTCAAAAACAGAGCTTACAAAGCAAGGTCCAGAAATGTTCATGGGACATGAAGGTTTGAGCGAATCTGAGAGCCAGACATGCATGAAAAAGCATTCATTACTGCCCTGCTTTCAGACAAATGCCCCAGGTATTAATAACTTACTCATTGCAACATGAAATCACAGGGTTTTTAAACTATTATTATGATTTGTGTGAAACCGATGTCGGTTATGCATGGCATTGTAAGTAAAGGTGTATAATTTTCCCAGTGGAGCATATATATGGAGGTGTGTAGATCGTAATAGAAATACTTTCCTTTTGTAGGGCTAAAGGAGAAGTTATCAGAGAACATGGTGTTGAGAGGAGAAAAGTGTGAAGGTCATGAGGAGGAGTGTGTGAATCAGAACCCCCCTGTGAACTCAGAGGAACATGACACTCCCTTTACTGCTGAAACAGGTGGAGATGGTGAATCTGAGGAGAAGGGAAAGCTTAAAGCAATGGCAGACATCCTGCTCATGCTGCATCAGAAAAATAAGCATGCATAAAAATGTGAGACTGATGACTCAGCGCTGTTTTGTATTGTTGTGTTGAAAGTTAGCATCTGTTCTCAGAAGGTTTATAGCTGTATGTGTCACACTGTCTTTCGATTGGATGACTAAGTTACAGTACAGTACACTGGAGATAAATACTGAAAACCAAAAACTTACTTTAAACAGTGGACAACTTTTTATTGTTTAAATATTCAAATGTCATGAATATTTTTCATAGAATATAAATCTAGCAAAACATTTAGAGCAACAGTAATCAAATGAACACTATACACATATTTATATTCACTAGTTCTTTGTTGATCATAAAAACACTGTTTGATAATAATAATAATAATAATAGTAGTAGTAGTAAAAGTACTAATTTTACATAGAAAACACCCACACATCCACACCCACTATATAGATTCGATCTCTCTCCTTAAAGTAACACAATGACCTGTTGACTTTGAAGCGTTCTCAATTGTCAAACACATTCTAAAACATTTGGCACACCCTAACGCATGTTTAATAAAACTCTGTCACAAAGTCCTAATAAAGTCCTGGCCTTAAATATACTCTACTTTCCTGAAGCAGTCTCTCCTTCACTGCAATAATCAGAACTGATATGAGCATCCCTGCTCTATAGAGTGCTTCTCCGTTTGGGAGACTTAACATACTTCATTGTTAAACATGAAAACACAGTTAAGTTACCTGCTTGTGCTAACAGTAAACAAACACACAATACACACTCAACAGTAATAGCATTTAAATGAGCTTGTGTTAGGTTTGCTTGATATTGTTGCTTTTACAAAACCCATCAACTGCTTTGTTGCACATATAGGCACAATATGTCTGCTTGGCACTTTTCTATGTGTACCAAACTACCAAGGTGTATACTCACAAGCAGTACAATATAAACATAACATCGGATATTACACTACTCGTCAAAACAGTTTCCACTTTGTTACATGGATGAGAGCTATGAGATGCAAAGCCATTTGTACACAAGGCTGTGAAGGAAGACTAAATTAAACTGAGCCAAATCATCAAGGTAATCAAGGGTCTGAGAAGTACCGATATGAAAAAAAAAAAAACAGTAATGACACTGTGAAGGAAGTGAAGTAGTTTTGGTTCATCTCAAAAAGACTACCTTTTGAACAAAGCACTTCCAATGCTCTCAGCTCCAATTACAGGAAACAACAAAAGACATAATCCAGGTTACATCCCATGTGTGATATGCTACTAAATTCAAACAATTTAAAATTTGCCAGGATCATGCTGTAAATGTTCACAGAAATTAAACTGAATATTGTAATGAGAACAAGTTCCCAATACCAAAGCCTAGAATCTTTACAAAAACGCAAGACTAAAGTAGTTGACTGACTATTGTTCTGTACACACACCTCATTTTACTGCAGTAAGTTGTATAACATCTGTCAGAATACTTTGAGCAGTGCTGCATCAATTCGTAGTATACCATAACTCAGATACTTTTAAATCTCAGATATCTCACAATAGCAGGCAAATGGTTGTATGTTTGGATATGTTAGTTCCATTATCCTTTAAAGTGACGTGCTGTATTTGTAAGATACAGCCTGACTGCTACAGATGCAGCTGGTTTCATGGTGGGGTGAAGCTGAAAAGTGATTCCTTCCTACTCTCTTCATAAGCCATGTGCAGAGCTGAGAGAGGATCTACTGGGCGTTCTTTGAACTTTCACCTGAGGTTTATTCCACGTCTGAACCATCATTGTCTGACAGGTGGTAATTTGATCCTTTAACCCGGATGTACTCCACCTGCCGGCCCTCGTCTGAGTCTGATGCACCACAGGAGCACAGTCGACTTTCGAACAACGACTCGATCTCCTCTAGTCGGCGACCCTTCGTCTCAGGGAGACATCCGTAAACGAAGAAAAAGCCCAGCACAGCAAGGCTTGAGTACAGAAAAAATGCACCTGGAAGATAACAGAGAGATCTCACTCAAAGCTGAGAAACAAGAATGATAAGTCCAAACTGAACTCCAAGAAACTAAGGGACATTTCTTAACCAAAATAAATATGTCAGCTTTTGGTATCTAATAAACATTACAGGAATCACAATAAATCTGAATATCAGTTAAGGCAGATCAATTTGTAAAACCTAAACTAAAATCTCATAGGTGATGAATTAAAACATGGGCACTATTTCACTAAGAGACTTGTCACCTGCTGTGGATGATGCTGATTATTTTTCTTAATTTGAAGTGAAGGTTAATTAAAGTTGTTAACAAGCACATAGACTTAATACAGTACAAACTATTATTATTTATTCAGTGTACCATAGTAAGTAAGGTATTGGGCTATGTGTAGAAAGGTCAGGGACACCAGCACGTTGAAGGTCCAGTTCACTCCGGCTGAGCAGGCATTGCCTGTGCTTCTGGCCCACAGTGGGTAGATCTCTGAGTTAATAGTCCATGGCATTGGGCCCAATCCTGAAAGACATGCCTTTTTTTTTTTTTTTAAAGGTCTAACACAATATCTATAAAAATACATTTATCTGAACAACCAAAATGAAATAAAGGGCAACTCATTGGAAGGAAATCAAAGCAAATTATAGGAATACACATTTAAACTTAAATTAATTCAACATGTTCCATTAGTAGTTTAAATCAACTGCTTTTACCCCGAGACCGCTTACCTGGAGCAAAGAAAGCCAAGTAAAGAACAAGACCCAGGAGAACCAGCCAAGAGTAGGAGGTTGGGCAAAAATTATACGCCCAAAAACTGTGATGTGTTGAGTTGGAGCACCTGCAGCACAGTTAAAAGTGACAGTTAGCCATAAGGCAGTGTCACACTTTATCTGACAGAAAAGGGAAAATGAGTCACATTTTGCTTAAAATGAAAGGGATGTGTGACATCAAGTATAATCTAATGTCACTGTAGCGTGCTGCTGTGCTTTAGTGCAGAATCTCAACATGCAAAGGCAAACTCGGGCTTACACGCTCAGATGCTGATTATGACTCACCTGCCCCACGCTGCTCTCTCTGTGGAGGCCTGATTGACTGGCACGCAGGAGGAAGCGAACACAGCAGTACTGTTCTGCTGGTAGCAAAAACCACAGCCTGGATCCAGCATACATAGTTCACACGACCTGGAGCAAAAGTAAGGACAAACAAGTCTGTGTTTCTAGGGAGTACAGAATCTCGGAAGTGGATATTGTGAAAATAAAAGTGCAATGTCTTGCTTTTTTACTTAACACTTCATTTCAAGGTATTATATTGGTCTCTCTCTTTTTTTTTTACTTTACGTTATTTTAATAATTTTTCAGCTTCCTCATCAGAGTAAGCAAACTTTAGCAAACTGAGGAAAAGGACAGGTAATGTTTTTAAAATTTAAAATTTTGGTGAGTACTATAACAAACTTAAAACCCTTTAAATAAGAATCTCACTTGGGCAACAAAATTCTGATTAAAAATCAGTTGGACGGTAAGTACAAAGCGTCCAGAAATATATTTTAAAAAAAAAATCCTTTGTGAAGCATTCCACATACTGTACACATAATACATAAAGGAGACAGAGCAGTGGGTAGACTGGACAACAACGAGAAAGCATGAATGCCCAGATTGGCTTGTTTTTTTGCGCCAGCACAACCATTCAGCCTCCATTACAGCGTAATGATCCAGTGTTGTTTCATCAGCTCGGTGGTATGAGAGTAAATTGGGACAGAGAGAGCTCTCTCTCTCTCTCTCTCTCTCTCTGAGCTGACATGGCTTCGGTTTGCAGGGCCACATGCTGTGGAAGCCCTATTACCAAAGCATTAAGAGACCAAAGGAAGCACAGTGGCCATGTTTGATCCTAACTATGCAGAGGAAAGTCCATTACCACAGCACTTCACAGCCATCACAGATTCAAGGGTAAGTTCAGCATCAACGTTTTAATGGATGGTTAATGGATGATTTAGGGAAATATAACAAATTTTGAATGTGCCATGCCAGGAGTTGTTAACTTGTGCATCCATTCATCCATCCATCCATTCATTCATTCATTAGTCATAAATAATTCATAAACCATAATCTGGCACTAGACTAGCCCATTTCAGCCAGCAATCTCTGTGCAGCACCAGCACACCTGATGCCACTTGTCAGCTAATCAACCCTTGATGAAATGATTCACTTGTGTTCTCAGGAGATTAATGGAAATCCATGCAATAAGAACATTTGTTTGTAATCAGAGTGAATTTGGGGAGGCAATTAATTATCTCCTTTTTGGTAATTTGCACGATGTAAGTGACAAGTCATTATATTTCCAGACAAATTAAAATGTGAACTTTCACTTTTAACTGAACCTGGCTTCACGTTCTACAGCAGCGGTAATCAATTACTGTGCAAAAGTCTGTGCAAAAGTATTATTGTTACTATAGTACTATTAGTAGCAACATATTACATGACAGACCAGTTTTCATTTTTTACAAGAGTTTATCCACCAATTCTGACTGTATATTTTATTACTCTTTAGTCCTCTTCATAGAAGTTTCTTTTATGCAGAATTGATTTGAAAAGCCCACTTGTTCCTTTCTATTTTCATATAAAACCCAGGAGCCTACATTAGTTTTTTTTGGATTCCATCTGAAAACTTGTCAGATGGAATCCAAAATATTTTGCTTTCTTTACAGGCATGCAAATATTCTTCTGTAAGAAGAATATTCATCATCGTCGTCTCATCTTCTATACCACTTAATCCTGTATACAGGGTGGTGTGGGCTTGAAGCCTATCCCAGGAGCCAGAGTGCACGAGGCGGAGTACACCCTGGACGGGGTGCCAATCCATCACAGGGAAATCAGAGAAATACTCACACGCTCATTCACACACTACGGGCAATTTGGGAACGCCAATTAGCCTAACCTGCATGTCTTGACAGTGGGAGGAAACCAGAGTACCCAGAGGAAACCCACCAAGCGCGGGGAGAACATGCACCCTCCATGCACACAGGTGAGTATTAAACCTGGACCCTGGAGGTCCAGACGACAGTGCTAACCACCAAGCTGCCTTCTGTAATGTTATTTATTTATTATGATTTTCAGGTATATTTGGAAACAGTGAATGATTATGTACTGATAATATGGTGCCTAAGAAATTAGCACATTATTGTAAATCTTTTAAAGGTCCAGTTACATATTAACTGTGTAGATAATTTTACATGTATGTTTTTTTTTTTCTGTAGTGGTGCTTTATGTTACCAATGCAAAAGGACACACCCAGGACGTACTATACTCACAGATATGTGGAGCAGCTGGTGTTGGCAAGAGCGTGGTCAGCATGGTGGAGGGTGACTGGGGGAGTGTGCTGAGCAGAGAGCAGGAACCCAACAGCTAGGAGACACAGACTCAGGCAAGTCCCTGCACAGAGAGAAGGAGCGATAGAAAGGAATGCATTGCGGAGATATTCTTCTCATAGGTGACCTTGTTAATGTTACGTATGTTTATGAAAGGACTAAATCACTTACATAATATAAATGGTGTCTGCATCAAATGCATGCTCATGAAAACCGTCTCTTATTCCTAGTTCGATTATAACAGTCATTTGATTTACTGTGGCTTTTGAACTCAAGGCATTCAATTTACACAAAACACCTAAAAGATGATCCTGAACATGTTCTTTGCTGCAAACAGTCATTCTTTCTCATCACTCTTGGTCTCCTAGCTAGTCACCAATGACTCCTGTTTCCACAGTTACTTGGCAATGTTCCATACTTTTAACTACTGCATAGTCTCTAATCCATCAATACGGCAAAACCACGAAGGGGCTGAGATGCTGTGTGCACTCACCGACAATGCTGCCAAGAGTCAGTTTCCGTCTTCCTACCCTTTCTACCATCCACACACCCAGCAGTGTGAACAGAAAGTTAGTAAAGGTGGTCAGTGAGGACAACCAGATTGCCAGCTTATCATCCTGCACTCCGGACATCTGCAAAATGGTGGCACTGTAGTACCTGCAGGAAGGGGAAAAGTTCTGAGGAGGGGAAATTCTGAATGGAATACTAACTTAGTTATGCATTCTGATATTGATATTTTTTTATTGTTTGTTTATGGAATTGTAATTGAGAAGTGAATGAGCTTTTGAGTTTGGAATTGAGTTTTTGTTTCCACCTGGACCACTCTTCCATGCTATGAACTAACATTTGACTCATGTGTTTCGTATTATGAATCCTTGCAGATGTCATGAATGCTTTGTATGACTTCACCCTCAAGTGACTCAACCTGCAATCTTTATGTTCATGCAATCATGTGGTAGCAGAAACTTGGCAGTTAAAGATGAAGAAAACATATAATATTGGGGGAAAGTTGTGGACCCTGGCGTGGTCAACTGCCGTTGTATCCCATTTGTCTCGAGGTTAAATGTACTGAAAATGCAATGTGGGCAAAAAAAAAAAAATAATGAATGAATAAACAAATAAAGTCAACATCTGGATTTAACTAAAGTGAACAGTTAATAGCCTTCCATTAGATAATTATTAAAGGGATTAATATGGTTCAGCTGGCAACAAGTTATTGAACCATAACTGATGCAGTGAGTAGATTGTTTTCTTAAAGAACCATATCAGAAGACGTATCCTGTGGTTGTGGCAACGATGTTATTCTGTTTCAGAAGAGTCAACTTATTGGCCTGCATCAAGCATAGAAAACAACCAAGGATATTGAAACTACTAAAATTGGGTTAGGAACTGTAAAACGCATTATTAAAGCCTGGAAGGATAGTGGTGGACCATCATCTTCGAGGAGGAAAATGTGCTTAGAAAAACATCCTGGATGACTGTGATGGGAGAGCAGCACTTAAACCCTTAGTGAAATCAAAACGTAACAAAAAAAAACCCATAGCTGTGCTTAATAGTGAATGTAGGAGCATTTTACCGCTCACAATGCGAAGAGAACTCAAGGGATCGAGACTTCAGAAAACCACTTATCAGTGAGGCTCATCAGGAAAAAAGGAGAGTAAAATGAAGTTTAAAAAAATCTGTAAGGAGCATGAAGAATAGACAGTGCGGCATTGGAAAAAGGTTATGTGGTCTGATGAGCCCAGATTTACCCTGTTCCAGAGTGGGTAAGAAGAGAGGCAGATAAAGTGTTGCACCCATCATGCCTAGTGCCTACTGTACAAGCCTGTGGGGGGGCAGTGTTATAATCTGAGATCGCTTCTATTGGACAGGTTCAGCTGATGTCCTGAATTTACTGAATGACAACGGAATTTTTCCTCCCTGATGGGACAGGCATATTCCAAGATGACAATGCCAGGGTTCATCAGGCTTAAATTGTAAAAGCGTGATTCAGGAGCATGAAACATCATTGTCATATGTTTTGGTCACCACAGAGTCCAGATCTTAACAGTTCTTAATTGAGAATCTCTGAGATGTGTTGGAGAAACCTTAACGCAGGTTAAGGTCCAATATGTCCATCATCAGTACAAGATTTTGGAGGGTGCAAGTCTGGACTAAAATGAACATTGTGAAATTGCATAAGCTTATTGAAATTATGCCATGGCCCAATGAAATATTCGAATGTGTGACTTTTTTTTTTAACAGGGTGGTGTATTTTTCTACATAACACCGAGGTAAAGAGTGATTATATGAGCTCCTGATAGCTTGAATCAGTCTGGCCTTTACCCCTGACCTCTCTTATCAATGCCCACATTTCTGCCCACATGAGTGCCATTTACTAAATGCTTTTCACACTATTCTGCATAAAGTCTACAGACTGTTGTGTCTGAAAATCCCAAGAAATCCACACCTTCTGAAGTACCCAAACCAGCCCATCTGGCACCAACAACAATGCCTTAGTCAAAACCTTTTTTTTTTCATTCACATGTTTGATGTGAAAATTAACTGAAGCTTTTTACCTATATGTGTAATCTTATACACTTATACACGAAATGTATTCAACAATTAGGTAACAAGACGTAAGGTAGGTAAAGCAAACACTATTAAAACCTAATAATGTGTAGGTCCCGCTTCATGCAGCTCTGATCCATCAAGGATCCAACCATCTTCTGTCTTTTCTCTGTTTCAGTTTGTTTTCATGTGTTCACCTTGCCTAATCTTTCCTGAGGGATGGGGTTAACATGGGCAGTCGGACTGGTCTGCCCCATACACACCAAGCTGAGATGCTCTGTGTCTCCAGGAACCTTTCTAATATAGTCAGCATTTTGAGCTTCAAAAGCTCTTCCGTATGCCTAGGCCTGTTGGGTTAGCCTCATCTCCCCCATGCATCCATAGCCCTGTCAACGGGTCACCGGTTTTCCTTCCTTAGACCACTTTTGGTTAGTACTGTTCTTACCACTGAATACTGGGAACATCTTAGTACATGAGCTGCTGTTTTGGAGATGCTCTACCCAGTCATCTAGAATCACAATTTGATGCTCAGATCCTTTAGTTTGCCCATCAATTTCAAGAATCCATTTTCCCAATCAATCAGGGACACTCACCCCATAAACATTAAAGTGCTCACTTCATATTGAGCATGCACGCTAAACTGATTGCGCTTCAAAACATACAGCATATTAACCCTCCATCAGGGACAGACAGAAAGACTATTTGATGCTCCTGCTAACAAGCTGCAGCTACAGCTACTGTAGCACCACTACACACACAAACAAACGCGCACACACAAATACATTCTTATTCTTCCTTCTTCCAAGGCATTCATGCAAGTATGAGATACTTATGTTAAGTGGGAATCTAAAATAAAATTCTGAATAGACTGAAGTCCTATGAGGAATATTACTAGTATTGTGGTCTAGTCTAATTTTCAGCAATAAAATACACAGGTTGCAGGTGCTGAATAAATACTCAGCAATTTATTCAAAAAGTGAATTTTAAGATGTGAAAGATACATTAATCCCTGGCTCTACTCTCCAAACACATGTTACATTTGCAAATAGCACACAGGTTATATGTCCAGTTTTTTTTCCCCCACAAAGAACTGTATTCAAAATTGACAATTCATGCTCAACACTGACACGGCAAAGAATGGTTATTTTCAGGTTGTCTCACTTTAGATGATTAAAACTATCTGCAGATAGGATATGCCTCAGAGGTTGTCAGATTTTCTGAGGGACCAAGACAGAGCATTTTAATAGTGTCTAGACCACTGCAATACAAACGCTTGTTTTTAAGCCTTTTTTTTTTTTTTTTAAACCCTTGAATATAAAAAGTAAGCCGAGATTTTCTTTGCTTAATACAATTTAACACAAAGGTCAGACACACGTTGTTATCATTCTCACATGATTCACTGAACATTTGGTTTAACTTAATCATCCTCATTATTTGGCAGATTATAAAACAACTTATTCAAGGACATGTATTCATTTTTCATGCACCAGCAGTTTATTGTTCTTAAGATTTATTAGATTTAAAATTTAAAAGATTTTTCAAAAGGAATTGTTGTGTTTGTAGGATATAGTGTAGACTGTTTATTATATTTTTTATTTGCTATTTTTGGGTCCTAAAAAAACTAAACATATTGCCTATTGTTTTCTTCATTTATTTCACTCTCCCATAAACAATTGTATTAGTGATGTCTTCTTCCATCCGTTAAATGTCATCTATGTTAAATAAACTTTTCATATTTAATCAATGGTGGCACGGTGGTGTAGTGGTTAGCACTGCCAGGGTCCGGGTTCGATCCCCGGCCAGGCTCGATTCCCGTCTCTGTGTGCATGGAGTCTGCATGTTCTCCCCGTGCTTGGTGGGTTTCCTCCCACAGTCCAAAGACATGTAGGTTAGGTTAATTGGCATTCCCAAATTGCCCGTAGTGTGTGAATGAGTGAAAGTGTGTGTCTGTGCCCTGCGATGAATTGGCACCCTGTCCAGGGTGTACCCTGCCATGTGCCCCAAGTCTCCTGGGATAGGCTCCAGGCCCCCTGTGACCCTGAATACAGGATTAAGCGGTATAGATGATGAGTGAGAGATATTTAATCAATTAATTGTATTGTATATTTACAGTGTACAGTATATTCAATATTGGCCATTTGTCATTCCATAGTTTTGAACGAATTAAACCTCTGGCTCCAAACACCTCTGTTACATTTGCAAATAACAGTCCGTTGTTTTTCACAAAGCGCTGTATTCAAAATTGACCATTTATTGACCACGGGGACACAGTGAGTGTTTCTTGTATTTAGGAGTGGTTTACACAGGTACCTAAGCTCATTTCAGTGTCTAATTTTAGATGATTAAAACTATCTACAGATAGATTATGCGATGGAGGTGCGTCAGATTTTCTTGGTGCCCTAAACAGGGCTGTCTAGTTCACCACAATACAAGCAATTAAGCAGGCACAATTAAGACTAAAAAAAACCTTGGACAGAAAATGCTGTATTACAATTTAAGACAAGAGTTTTAACATTTTATAACACTAAAGCTAGGGAAATAAAAAAATAAAATAAAAAAATCGTCTAGCAAAAATTTGGCACATTACCAACATACTGCAGCATGAATACACTTTGTTGTACAGTAATTCTCACATTATTCACTGAACATTTGGTTTAATTTAACAGTATCGTCCTCATAAACTGGCAAATTATTAAATAACACCTTATTCAACTACAAGTATTCATTTTCCTTGCACCAGCAGTGCATGATTTTATATAGTCGCAAGATACAATGAAATAAATTCAGGTCTTAAAATTGCTTTATTACACTTTAAATCTTTGTTTATTGAAAAAAAACAAAAAACATCACCCATTGTTTCCTTAACTCCCATGAAAAAAATATCTCAGTGCTGTCTTCTCGAATGTCATCTACTGTAAATGTCATATAATGTCAATGTAATATTGTATCCATGTTAAATGAACATTTAATATTTAATTAATTGTATGATCTTCATGGTGTAATGGTTTAATATTATCACATGAGTATATCATTCCAGAATTATGGATTGTATTTATTCGCCAAATCAAACATTTTCCCAGTTTGTATTGTGATTACACCTACACCCACTGGTCACTTCTTTAGGTACAGCTTTGCTGATTACAAGAATATCTGATCAGCGAATTAAATGGCAGCAACTCAGTGCATTTAGGCATGGTCAAGACAATCTGCTAAAGTTCAAACTGAGCATCAGAAGGGGGGGAAAAGGTGATTTAAGTGACTTTGAACCTGCCATTGCTGTTAGTGCCAGATGGGCTGGTCTGAGTATTTCTGAAACTGTTGATCTACTAGGCTTTTCACACACAATCTCAAGGGTTTGCAGAGAATGGCCTGAAAAAGAGAAAATATCCAGTGAGTGGACGTCCTCTGGAAAAAAAAAATGCTTTGTTCATGCCAGAGGTCAGAGAAGAATGGCCATACTGATACGCGCAAACCATTATCAAGAAATAATTCACCAAAGTCAATAAGACCCTTTTTGCTCCTTACATAAGCAATAATAAATACGAAATACTGTATATTTTGTTCTGTGTTTGACAAAAAAAAAAAAAAATCAAAAATGAAAGACAAACACTGTATGTAGCACTATGTGACAAATTACAGAGTGTGCTTCACAGCTACATTTTGTGTTGCTCAGCATGGGATATGGGACTGCTATTCATAAATATACAGCATTGTTTTGTTAATTACATATCTTACAGTAACTGAAACATACCAATTTTGTTGGTCATGCTTGGCATGTTGGTTTTGGTCAATTCTTCGAAGAAAACGTATTGAGGAAAAAAGGAGCAGAGTAGATTTTACATCAGGTTTTGTGACTAAACCCGCACTAATCCTGCAATACTTTAATGCTGTTTTTTCAGACATAAGATGCCAAAGATGTGGACTGAAATTCATACTAAAATCCATACGGTTTCTTTACAGTCATGATCTTAAAAAGCACACAAATGAAGTAACTGTGTTTACAAGTTACAAGCAATTGAAAACAAAAGTTGTCTGATTTGAACCTCCCCCATAGTGAAGCTCTGATTCAGAGAACAGTGACTTTAAATACACAGTGGTGTCTGCGTTTCCTCTCAAGCTCCATGCTGTGTGTTGTGGATGGAGAATAAGCTTGATTATGTGAGAAACCATAGTTTAGACACGCTTGCACTTTAAGATGCTCATGCTGCTGCTGTTAAATTATCAGGAAACAGCAGCCTTGAGCAAACGCCTCATGTTCCATGCTCCATGATTAACGGACCAAATGAAGAAGTGAGAAATGTGGTAGTAGCTCGGTACTTAGTATGCCTTTGTATAAGTTGTTTAACAACTGTATGTCACGAGATATAGTATGCCAGTGGAAATACTGTACGTGCAGTTGGCATGTACAGTGGCACCAGAATGGACCCTGACCAGCAAATTGTTATTGTAATGATCCTTACTTTACTTAAGTCATTGCTTAACCCTTAGAATTCAGCATTTTTGGGGATATTTTGAACTACTGCATTTGCATTATTTTGCATGTTTTAATGATTATATGAAGGTAGAGATATGCAATATAGTGTCTTATACCCTTTTTCAACTTAGTTACATGATAAAATACATTTTATTTCATTTTAACCAACTGTATAACATAACTGAGCAAAAACCATCAAAGATTTTTTAAATCAATATTATTGTCAAACACATACTTATTAACAGATGAAATTTATAAAAGCACTTATTCTTAATCAAATACTACTGAAATTTTTAATCAGGACAATAACAAAACCAAAATTCTCAATTAAAAAAATCTTTATGTTTAGACTTTTTGAAATATTGCCAAACACACACACACGCGCACACACGCACACACACACACTATTTACAGATTATAATTACAAACACTCTTATTCTTAAATTAATTGCTGTCAGACACACAGACACACACAGACACACACAGACACACACACACACACACGGACACACAGATACACAGACACATTATTTATCTTATTAAACCTTATTTACACCGAAACAGAGAAGTAAAATCTAATCAAAACCCATGTCCCCAACTCATGAATTTGTGTTATGACATCTGTTGTCACACATATAACTGCACTAATAATATATCTGTGTTCACTTTTTGACAAAAATATAAGAATTAGTTAATATAATATATTATAATATAATATAATATAATATAGTAAATATTAATACGAAATATTTTCTGTTTTAATTGTCATAGCCTGTAGATTATTATTATTATTATTATTATTATTATTATTATTATTACCATAAATGAGATGAAAACAGTGTGAGACGCTGACATATCCTAAAATAACATATGCATGATAATAACATAATAATATATTAAATTTAAATATTGATTTTTAGCATAAATAACAACAACACATCAGACTTTCAACTGTACTTTTCACAACTTGCAGTCCAGAGCTTCCATTGACTGCCACCATGAAGAACTAAACACCATGAATAAATTGGAAACTGTTGGTTTCCAAGATACCCTGCTGTGAGGATTGTTTTATACTGAATAAGAATAAGCATGTTAAAATCACTAGCCAGAATGCGACCCTCGCTCCAGTTGCTTCAATTAGTGCAGCTGTTTATACTGCCTGAGGGAGAAGAGGGCTCAGCTGTATGTCTGAAGGGACCACTCACTGCTGCATGATGTATTACCATGCTGAAATGTACGTATTTTTTATGTTCTGGATCCAGTTTCTAATGATTTTAACTGGTTAATAAAGATTTTAGGTCATAAAAAGGACATTATTATTCAACTGATATTAAACTAATGCTGTTAAGGAAATGAATTAACTGTACACAAGTTTAAGACAGCAAATTAAAGCTTGATTATACCGAATTGCTGATATTGAATTCTTGATTTTGATTGGACAGTCATGGATTGATTTTTGATCATAGTAGCTCATCCAGAAGTCGAGCTGCAGGCAAATCACAGGCTTAGTTCCTTCTTATGTTAATGTTTCTATGGCAACAAGGTACAGAGGACCTGGTATGGAGGACAGGTCACATAAATATATTATAAAAAAAGTGTGTAGTTGTTGATATGGTAAAATATTCAGAACAAAGGGCTTTGTAAATTAAATATTAACAGAAAAACATACGGCATGAACACAGCATACAAAATACTCTACAAGGTTTCCTTCACATCTACAGGATGTTATTGGCGACGTTCTGACGAATAAATGCAAAGTTTCAGAGAATGTTCTGCAAGCATTTTATTTAGGACTAAAAATATATGAAGTGAGTGCTCCGTGTTGCGGTACTGTATTACTATTTATTTTCTATATTCCATGTTTTCCCCTTTTTTTGTTGATTATTGCCCCAGATTATTGGGGCAAACGTGTTACTGTTTCCTCATTTGTAAACAGATGGTTAATCACTGCAGTATTTTCATTAATAAGATGTGACCTTATTAACCTGAAGGTTATATTCATGTATGATTTGGAACATTACACTGGAACCAAACTATGACCTTCCATGACCCTCTGTAATCCAACTAGGGGCCGTGATGACCACTGTACTTATTCCCATTTGTACCCAAACCGTGCCCACACACTACGGGTAATTTGGAATGGCAATTAGCCTATTCTGCATGTCTTTGGACAGTGGGAGGAAAACCAGAGGAAACCCATCAAGTACGAGGAGAACATGTAAACACTATCGAACCTGGAACCTGGAGGTGCAAGGTGACACTGCTAACCACTAAGCCACTGTGCCGCCTAAGTGAACATGAGAAAGGTAATAATAATGTGACATAGAGAACGTTCACATGTGGACCAAATGTGAACAACATGAAATGCCCCGGAAATGTCCCATTTGCTGGAACGTTTTTTCATTTAAAAAATAAATATGTAATTGTCAGCAACAAAACACTTTGTGCAGTGATGTTATATGTGCCTGAAGCAGTATCAGCCTGTGTTAGATTTTATGGCTGTAAGAGGTCAGGAGTATATGATGCCACTAGAATACTCGAGTATTGCAGGCCATTAACAAGACCTTGACAACTGAACAGGGGTCCAGTGCAGGGATGCTAGAACATGAGTTCTGTAACTAAATTATGCACATCAGCATGTTAAACCAGCTGGAAATAAGCAAGACAGGCCTGGCCAAGACCTACATAAAGGGCATTACAATAATCAAGCCAGCTATAATACAAGCATGTATGGTGTTTGGCAGAAGCACAAGTATTGGGCTCTTAGAGCTACTTTTTGAGCAGGCATACTGTAGTAACTTCGTCAAACTGAAAAAAGACAAGTGGCGCTGAAAAAGGCACAGATGCAGCAGAGAGTGATTCTTTTTATGCGCGAGAGGGTTGCAGTTCTGATTTATTTCACAAAGCTGATAAAAGACAGAGAAGGAGCTGGCATATTTGAGTTTAAGTTGTAATTTTGGTGCAGCTTCCAGACCTATAAAGAAAATCATGAGTACTCCAGCTCTAGAGAGTCTGAAGTAAAAAGAGGTAGACAGAAAAAAATGAAAGAAAATTGCACTGCAGGCTCAAAAGCCCTGGATTGGTTACTGAGGGTCAGACTGCAATGAACAGTACCAAGAACCTGTGGTGACGCTTGTCAAATCTCTTTGAGGGGAATAAAAAAGTCTCAGTCTAATTGGCTCTGTCTCTGTCAGAGGCCCAGAAGAACATGCCTGAAAGCTACTGGTTGATGAAGAAATGTGAAGGGTGAAAGAAGAATACATTAGGACAGAGCCTTCAGCTTCACAGTGGGTAAATGAAGCTATCTCCCTTCAGCAGAGCGGGTAAAGTGAGTTTAGCCTAAAAAACATCCTTCTCATTTATCCAATTTTTTTTTACATTTCTTTTTTCTATATGTTCAAAAATATTATGAGGATTGATGCCTCCATGTATGAGCTCTGTATTTGTATTTGAAACTGGTTATAAATTATAGACTTAATACAAATCACATGATAAAGCATTTAGCATGGTAGCTACCTTGAGAAATATGCTACCAATGTACTCACTCACTCATCATCTATACCGCTGTATCTCACTCATCATCTATCCTGTATTCAGGGTCACGGGGGGCCTGGAGCCTATCCCAGGAGACTTGGGGCACATGGCAGGGTACACCCTGGACAGGGTGCCAATCCATCGCAGGGCATAGACACACACATACACACCCTCATTCACACACTACGGGCAATTTGGGAACGCCAATTAGCCTAACCTACCACCAAGCACGGGGAGAACATGCAAACTCCATGCACACAGAGACGGGAATCAAGCCTGGCCGGGGATCGAACCCGGACCCTGGCGGTGCAAGGCGACAGTGCTAACCACTACACCACCACACCACCGTGCCGCCACCAGTGTATTAAAACCAATTAAAATACAGTTCTGTGCAAAACTCAAAATTTCATCATGGAAATTAAACCTATAGAGGAAGCACACCTTAAAAAAAAGTAATTAATTAATATAACAAAGTCAGTGTTTGGTTTGACAATGCTTTCAGGACCCTTTAGACTCAAGGTCGATTTGTGAAGTTTTATAGGGAAATTAGCTATTACATTTTACAGAGCATCCTGCAGAACCACCTACAGTTCTTCTGAGTACTTTGACTGAACCTGTTGTACCCATTTCTTTTTAGCATGAAAAAATCCAGCATTTTTTTTTGGTCTGAAATGTGGTTGCTTATATAATATGTTCATAAAACAAAAAGGAAAAACCATAGGAAAGTTTGTACTAAAACACAGGGTGCCTAAGGACTGTATATTTCCTGCACAAAGGTGTATTGATGGCTAAATATTAGATAAAAAATAAGGGTAGTTGTCATAAATGTACATACAGATTTGAAGGACATTGCACACACACACACACGCGCACACACACGCACGCACGCGCACACACACGCACGCGCACACACACGCACACGCACGCGCACACACGCACGCGCACACACGCACGCGCACACACGCACGCGCGCGCACACACACACACACA
This sequence comes from Clarias batrachus, assembly GCA_003987875.1. Classification (NCBI taxonomy): domain Eukaryota; kingdom Metazoa; phylum Chordata; class Actinopteri; order Siluriformes; family Clariidae; genus Clarias; species Clarias batrachus. The sequence goes on along the minus strand of QMIH01000628.1, from coordinate 138,754 downwards.
CACACACACACACACACACACTCTGACAAAGGAATAATCTTTAAAAAAAAAAAAAAACTTCCTTACAAACTCACTCCTGTATAATTGCTTAAATATGATGTATGACAAGTAACTTTGATGAACTGAAAAAAAGGGGATGTTAAAAAATATATATTTAAAAAACGGTGATTTTTACAACTTTAAATTGGAAAAAACACTCGATCTGGGCTAAGTGTAAATTTTGCACATGGCGTTTCAGTCGCAGGAGTCTTAAATTTAATCTCTGGTACAGCCAACATATTCCACAGCACAGCTGAATTCTCAGCCTTAATTGCTCAAAGGTGTTGTTTCCTTTTTTATAACAACATCTTTAACAATCATCATGTGAAATGAGAGTTGTACACTAATGCACTCACTCTGATACTATTTTTTTCCCTGTAGTAACAGCTCATTAAAAAGGATTGATTTAAAGGATTGAGGAAGCGCATGACATAATCTAAACATCAAACACAGTTTTTAAAAAGGGTTTTCTGTTTGACAAAAAAAAAAAAAAAGGTTTTCTGTGCAAGGTCATTTTGTAACATTGTGGAGCAGTCTCATGTGTCAATGCTTTGTAACCCTCAGAGGTGATCCTGTTGCTTTATGATTTTCACCAAAGGAATCTGTGCAGCATCCATGGGGAAGAAAGAATTCTTAACTATTAATAGAACTGTCGAAGAACCCTTTGTAAGTGTGTACTCACTTACCTTGGGTTATGAGCACAATAAAGAAATGACATAAGGTGCTCTAGTAGGACTTGGCAGAGACACACAGCATGTGCATCTTGGTTCGAGTGTCATGAGCTGGACAGTGCCCAAGACTAAATGTTCGGTGGCTGAACATTCCCCTAGCAGGCAGAAGGAAAGGCCACAGAACCTTGTTAATGCCTGCTAATGCTTTTTGCTGAGGCTCATTGGAGATGTGGGAGAGTGGGACAGGATTTCAGTCACACACTTGTAGACTGAAAGAGCTTGGGCTTAGCATAACAATGACTTCAAATTTCACTGAATCACTATGGTTGAGGAGGAGTTGATCTATTGGCATAAAATGTCATGATGAGGGTGTGTGTGAGCCTGTATGTATGATTAATATCATGCCTGTAGGTGATATTCAAGGTCTGAGAACAATATATTTCTCTAGAATACACCTGTTAAATGTTGCACAGATGTACACATACTCAGTAAAATCCCTAATGTTCATTTAACACAAACTGTAACTACTGGGTGTTAATCCAACACTCTAAGTGTTAATTCCTCACTGGGGAATTTGTTGTGCACAACTTAAAATAGGAGTGATAATAATGCTGTATTTGATTCATTTGTTTGCTACTCAGTATAAGAAAGAACAACATAGGTTTCATGCAATTCCTCTTTCTTTCTTGATTTAAAAGGGGTTAGGGGTGACTGGATGCGCTAATTGGATTGCAAGTACAAATGTTTTGTAAGCATGATGACACAGAGACACTTCTTGTGCTCTGCATTGTAACAATCCTGTCGAGCACATTAACAGAGCGGAACACGTTGGTGATCGCGGCTACCAAAACAGACCAAGTGTTAGATAGATGAAATTGCAAGAAAACGACTGAGAGAGTGAGGGATGGTGGTAAAATGGAATTAAAAGGATAAGAAGGAATAAAAATAGAATACATGAAAAAGAATGTAAAATAAAGGCATATATTATACTTTTTTCATCATTCTTTACTTTAATAATACAGAATAGCAATTCATTAACCTCACTAGTAACATTAAATATTCACTCGCTCAATCAATGTCTATACCATTTAATCCTGTATTCAGGGTCGCGGGGGGCCTGATGCCTATCCCAGGAAACTTAGGACACGAGGTGGAGTACACCCCGGACAGGGTGCCAGTACATCGCCGGGCACATGCATACACACACACTCAATTTGGGAGTGCCAATTAGCCTAATCTGCATGTCACTATGAATACTCTGAGGAGTATCACAGGGAGAACATACAAACTCAATGCACACAGAGGCGGGAATCAAACCTGGCCAGGAATCGAACCCGGACCCTGGAGGTACTAACCACCATTAAATATTACATGCCATAATTGTCTCATTTATTAGTCAGACACTTTGAAATACTACTACTCTAACTGTGCACAACTCCTTCTTGTCTAACATTGGTGCTTTGCCTTGCTATTAATACACAATTTATTTTTCGATTTATTTTCTGTTACTAATGCAATGGTATTTTATTCATTCATTTATTTTCAGCAATTGCTTTGGGATATGATGCATCATGAAGGGAATCCTCTTTAGTTATGAAAGAACTTTGAATTGTCTTGTGTAAGAAATGTGCTATAAAAATAAACATGCTTTGCCTTAAATGAAACTTTCCATCCTGAAAGTAGTGATCGATTTCTGGGTGACACTCTCCCCATCTACAAGACGCAAACTCCCTGAATAGTTGAAAATACTTGGAATATTTTAAGTATGGGAATTATTTACATCATATACTTACTATGGCCTTTACAATCACCAGATCTCAGTCCACCTAAACGCACCTTATAGACTGTGACTAATGAAAGCACACTAGTCTCTATCAGCAAACTGAGGGAACAGCTTTTGGAAGAATCGCTGAGACTTGTGGATGGATCAATGGATTCTAAGGAGATCAGCTGCTAAATGAGCCACATGCAATGATTTTTCCTTCATCACTCATCCGTTTGCATCCATCTTCTTATATATATCTTAAGACTGAAAGAAATGGTTTAAAAGAATGAAAACACAGAGCGAGACAGGCAGGGAGAGAGAGAGAGAGAGAGAGAGAGAGAGAGAGAGAGAGAGAAAGAGACGCATCATCCCCATGGGATCTGACCCATTTCTCTAATGAAAGAGAATGAGCACAGCACAACACACAGATGCTACACAACACCAGAGAGACCCCTCAGTAATCTGCACCTATTTTGCCATGTCCGTAGACAAGTGCACATGCACACACACACACACAAAACCCAAAGTCACAGCAAAGACAATTCAAAATAGTGGATTTGGAATGGACTATAATACCCGCACCCCATTATAATCCCCTATGTGCACATTCATGATTAACATGGCTATTGATTATGGCGCAAGAACTGCCTAGAATCGCACTGAAAACAGGACCCGATTTGTGGCCAGGACATGAGGCTGAACCAAAACGGTGTGAGACACCTGTCACTTTCAATGAACTCACCACTCACTTCAGGCTTTAAACACACACAAAGTGAGTCTTTATTCATCTTCAATAAAAACACACGCATTTAACAAGGAACAGACATTATACCCAAGCAATGCTTATGTTGTAAAACTCAAAAAGACACAGAGGAAAGAATGGAAGAATCAAATGTTCCTTAATCAACTCTTATATAATAAACATAATAAAGATAAAGTTAATATATTACAGAATATGAGCTGAAAAGAGAATTAAACCCGAGTATGTTTGCCTACTGAGTAATACATCAATAATTATCTGACTTAAGTAGATATGCTGGATGCTTTATTATATACCGGTATATAATAAAGCTTCCACTATGACTATGGATTCTTATGTAAGTTGCAAAAGTAAGGAAAACAAGTCTACAGACAAGAGGGGCTAATTAATAAAGCTGTTAAAGACACATTTGTTTATATTAAAACAAAAAAGTTTACTCATGCATGCTCATAAATAATAAGTCTAATATAATGGTATACCAGATGTTTACTACATCTGTACCGACTGACTCATGTGCAAAGTTTTTAATTATATAATTAATGAAGTGCAACTGTCTACAGGTGCAGAGTATCACAGAAAATATTTTAAAAACTTATTTTCCTTTTTGTTGTTGTTTTAAACCGCTCAAGTATGCCGGGCTTGCAGCATCATTCCCATGACTTAAGACTTTCATTTCTGTCATGCATATCCCTGGGATACTTTGACATGCTACATAATTTAGAGAGCAAGGTCCTTGGATAAAAACTTTCAAGCCACCATCGCTGCAGTTTGTGAGTGCTATTATGGTTTACTGCATATTGTATAATCAGTCAGACTGAATTTGCGCTAAACTCCATTGGAAGACATTCCCAAAAGGGTGAAGGTTATTAACAGCGAGGGGGATTTACATCTGTAATGGAATGTTCAAAAGGCACATATGGGTCTGATGGTATGTATTTGGCCATATAGTGTATGTGCTTAAAATTTGGACAGCATATCATGTCCGTATAGACCAGATGTATTCAACTAAACCTGAAAAGCTCCAGCTGCATAAATTTCCTCGCTTTAAAAGGTCTAGTGGGGCAGCAGGACGACAGATGGCATTATAACATTAGGTATCATGTTGATCAGTAGGCCTGTAGCTCAATCACTGAGTCATCAATGCCCCATTTATACAGTACATCTGCACCAATTATGCAAAATGATTAACTACTTTGTCAGGGAATTGTGAGCGAAAAGCATCTACAGGAGCAACAGCATATGTTGTACCAAACCTTTTATTTATTCTTGGTGTCGAAGAATTCTAGAAGAATGCCAGCCCAACCTCATCAGGTCTATAATAACTCTCACCATTCAAGCTATGACTGCTGAGTCTAAATAGTGTCCAGTGTTCCATAGTTGTTTAATAGGGTTTCCTATGCCATTTAAGGTATTAGCAATCCTCTGCATCCTTCTGAACTGCAGCATGGATATACCGCTTACGTTCCAGCCCTCACTTTGTGTCACAGTTATGGTCTTATCACAGAATTCAACAGAAAACAATCAGTTTGCATGGTTATAGAGCAAATATGCTAATGATGGCCTGAGGTGGCAGTAAGCTTATGCGACAGCAGAAGAAGAACAAGAAGAAGCAGAGGGGGAAAAAAAAGCAATCATGGCACAGAGCTTAAGGTTTAGCAGGAGATTACAGGACAGGAGTGTGCTTGTCAGAGCCTGATTAGGGAGAATATTACCATGGCCTAATTGTATTGGTACTACATGTTCACCTGTGAGCTAAAGAGGGATAAAGGCAGCACACTGAGCCTGTCTGTGGACTCAGCAGAGGCACACTATTACTGTGGCTATAGGTCATTTGTGATGTCCACATTTCAGCTAACTGCGGCCTGATGAATGACAAAGGCTCAAGAATAAATGGCAGCCAGTTGTCAAAGAGAAAGAGAGAGAGAAAGAGGGAGAAATGTAAATTGAGAGTGCATGACAAATATGGGAAAATGGAACATACTGTAGAGTGAGAAAAAAAATGAATAAGGAAAGAACTGTAGAGACAGACAAAGTGATTAGAAGACAGGAAGGAACATAGAGATGGAGAGATTAAAAAAGAATAAGATAGAGAGACAAGAGACGGGTGTGCTGCTCTGCATCAGTAATGATTAAAATGATATGAAGTGTTCTGTGCAATAACTGTCTAATGAACAAAAGTGGAGTAGGTTCGTCTGCTCAAGGCCTTTAAATTTGTGTCCATGGTTAAATATGGGATGAAAAAGGAAGTGAGGGAGAGAGAGAGAAAGATTGGATTCAATGGAGATGAGGAGACTTACAGAATTAGAACACACGGTCCTGTTCTAGAATAAAATTTTGTCTTTAGATAACACTCAGCTTCCAGACAGAGGATAAAAACTGTCTATGTCTGGATCAGCCTCATCTCTTACACATCTCTAACTGACACCCACAAAAGCCCCTGAGAGCTGTGCTTCATGACACAGGCTGATGGAGGGATCTCTTGGACAGCTGAGTCTGACAGATGACGAGGTGACGAGTTGTTTGTGTGTGAGAGCTTGACATGTTACATCATTCAGAGACCAAGGCCAAGAAAAGACATTGGGACAACATTGTAAGTGCATTGATGCTTTTATGGTTTTAGTGGTATTATGATTTGTATGTGTGTGTGTGTGTGTGTGTGTGTGTGTGTGTGTGTGTGTGTGCGTGTGCGTGTGTGCGTGTGAGAGAAAGAAAGAGAGAGAAAGAGAGTTACACGGGTAACGCATAACAATTATGTGTGTGTATGTTTGTTCCACTAAACTGACTAACTACACACACTGAAATCATGTTTTTTTCCTCCCAGACCTGTCTGCAAATCCCTCTCACCTTCCAAAATAAGAGCAGAGGCAAAGTAAACATGCACGTACTCATGCGCACGCACACATTCATTTCTCCTTTTGCTGGCGACTTCGGTGATTGCTTAGCAACCGCACACATCCCAAGATTGTGTCAAGCTTTCCTTGGGTAGTCCATCACACTACTGTAGGTGGATCTGTGTACTGTGTGATCTGGGCATTTCTGCTTTGCGAAGTTTCCGGCCATGTTTATAACGACAAGTACCAGGCCTGAATAACTATAACTATCACAATGGCAAACATACAGAAATAACATTGCGTGCTTTGTTTGCAATTAAGTGTGAATTCTGAGAAGAGTTTGTCCGCTCAGTTCTCGACGTATCAGCTTGCTCGTTAACCTCCATTGATTTCCATGACTGACCAGCTTTATAATTCTTCATTTAGCACATTCTACATGCTGATTATTATCCCATTATCATTATCCCTTTATCTCATTATCATGATCAAACCAGTATTTCAGCTTGGTCAACTTCCATCTCCCAACCTACTCTTCCACCCTGGTGACCACCCTATCATCCAATCTTCTTTTCTAGCCAGATCGTCACCTTTTCAAACCTCCTTCTTATAAACTGATGACCACTGCATTATCTAACCTCCTATTCACGCCTGATTGTCCGATGATTTGTCTGCTTCTTCCTGTATCATCACTACTGTATTATCCAACCTCCTCTTTAAGAGTGATTATCCCATCATCCCAATTTCCACCCAACCTACCTTTTCTGACTGCAGAAGGTAGGTAATTGCTAGTATTTATCTTTCCATCTATTAACTTTTTATTAGTCCAATTCCACCTCCTTCCATTCAATCTTCTCTACAATCCTATTTCCAGTCTGTCCATCCATTCTGTTGATGTGACCACTATCCCTTAATTCATCTTTTTGTACCACTACTCAACTATCCATCCATCATCTTGCTCACTATTCTTCCTTTCTTGATGCTGAATATTCCCTTATTTATTCACAATTTGTAGCATTTCACTGGCTGCTCCATGATTTCCATGCACAAAATCTCCTTCCACAACAAAACTTCATTTTATTCTGTTCTGCACATCGTTCTGTTTGGAATATATAAGGGAGACTATTTATAAATATATCATAATAAGCAGTACAGTGGTGCAGTGGAAGAAGGGATGTGGTAGAGAGAAATGATGCATACATTACTGTGTTGATTCCAGAGAGCTGCTGGAACATGTGGAGTCCGCAGCCCACGATGAGAGCACGCCGGGCGGGAGCGTAGGTCAGCATGCGCCACAGCACTGGGCCATCTACGGGGAAAATAACACACGAAATTAACTTTTCATAACATATCCTTCATATACTGTACACATATACTGTACAATGACATTAAAAGATTGTGGCTCTATAATTACTATGCCATGGCAGAAGACAAAGAAGTGCTCAGAATGCAATTATGTAAAAAAAAAAATCTCATTATTTTTTTAGGATAGAAAGGGATGTCCAAGTCAAACCGTGACTTTTGTTTGTACAGAATACAGTTATGAGGGTAAAACACTAATGCACTTATCCCAATGTTTCACTAGTGCTTGGATACTATCAAGGTAGAAAGTCTTCTCAGTAGGCCAGAGCCATGATCGGACTGTCTAATTCATGTCTGAAATGGTGGACTTCCAAGAACTCCTTTATTGGCCCAAACATGTGGAAATGGATTGGACTAAGGTCAGGGTTGTATGAAGGATGTGGTAATAACTCCCAAGCGAGTTCCTGTAATGGGTGTGTTGTTGGTGAACGATTGTACAGTTCCCACAGGCAGATGCATCTCTTGCACATTTGATGAAGCTATCCAGCAATTTTCAAGGATCAGGATCACTCAAAGTGTAAGCAGGAACTACTACACGGACACTGAGTCACTTTTGCCAGGATTGACATTCACAGCCTTCTTTTGCACCATTTATATCTTTTATGGCGGCTAAGGGCCTCATCACTGTACTGTGCTTAAAAAGTCTTCTGGAAATGTAAATCTTTTTACACATTAATTCATAAGGAATTTCATCATAAGTACTGGTTTCACTGGAACGCCCCTCGTATTTACCTATTTATATTGTTGTGTCACAGGCTAAGGAAGCCTTATGAAATATATTTGCATGTCTCTATTCTTCCATAACTGTGCGATGCTCATTAAGCTCCAGCTGAATATTGTGCTTATCATCTAACTTCTAAAATGAAGTTCAGCAGTGCAAAAAAAAAGAAGAAAAAAAGAAAAAAAGATTTCCTGTGTGGCTTGTGAGTCAAGGCAATTTTAATTAACAGAAAGACTGAACAACGGCTCTGAATCTATTTTCCTTTCAAATGTTTTCTTAAATTTTTCTTAGGTTTGTCCATTTACCACTTTTATGACAAGGCTGCACCTTTACCCGTCTAACTGCTCTAGAAATTCTTATTCATGCCGATTTAACATTATCACTTTTTTTTCTTACATATTCGTCACACTAAATTGTTTCAGACTCTCCTACAAAATCTAATGCCAGAAAAGGAGATTTTTTTTTAAACAACCATTAAAATAATTTAAATAAGAATATGAAACACATATGGTTATGCTACCTTTAGCAGTAACAACTGCAACCAATTGCTTCTAATAACTAGCTAAGAGTCGTTCATTTACTGTGAATGGCCCATTTTTCTTTGTAGAATTGTCAAAAGCCTGACTGACTAGGCCACTCTATAATCTTAATTTAGTTTCTTTTGAACCATGAAGAGGTAGATTTCCTCTTGCCCACTAGACTCTCGTCTTGCTTCCTAACCAATTTCGCTCGAGATTCAGATCACTGACCAATGTCCGCTTACACTCCTTCATGATTTCATTGCTATAGAACAGACTGAACAGAATTCATGAAAGTTGCATAAGCACTTAAGAAACAAAGCATCCCTGCATCATAATACTACCACTGGCGTGTTCGGTGTGTCAATATCACGCTCTTATTGTGGACGTTTGTGTTAGTAAACCCAGCGACATAAACTCAGCAGCATGTTGGTTTCCTCCCTCAGTCCAAAGCTATTGTAGGCTGATTGAGATTTGCAAATTGCCTGTAGAGTGTGAATGGGTTTATGAGTGTGTGTTTGTGGGTGGGCCAACCTACCCACATCCCTAATGTTCCTGTGATACGGTAGGCTCTGCCCCCCCCCCATGACCCTACACAAGATAAGCAGCATAAACAACGGATGAATGCTATAGAATCCATGTATTCCACAACTCAGCAGTTCACACATAATCTTTTCCGAATGCATTGAGGCTCATCAAGGGCTTTTGACTCTGCCTTTTGTGAATAAACCATGTGCACATGGATTCATACTCTTTGAGGCTTTTATACTGGGTCGAGTGTGCCCAAATAGGATTAATTAAACTCGCTAACTCATCTGAATTGCTGAATGAGAGAGGAGCAAAGCTTGGTCATAAATGGCACCATTCACTGAGTCAAGAAGTAAAGACCAGGGGTCTCATTTATCAAAACGGGCATAAAACAAGAAATACATTTGTGTGTGAGACCCACCTTTATGCACAAGAAAATTGGTATTTACTACTTGTACATGCAGTACAAAATATGTCTTTGGTTACTCAGTAGATGTATAGATTCGAAAACTGATATGTTTATGGACAGACATGCTTATATGCATGATAAAATGCCCTTATATTGGCATATATGGTAAACAGCTTCCTTTTAAAAAGCACAGAAGCCTGCTCAGAGAACTTATAACATGCAAAATAAAAATGATTTGGCACATCTTGTAAGTACTGAAATCAGTGAGTTCTGCCAGTTATGCTGATATGATAGAGATAGAGATATAGCTGCACTCTATTTAACCAACAGAGGTGAGTAAAATCAGAGATAGCCTACAGTAGGTAAAATATTACTCACAGTAGAAGTCCTCCATTTATAGTTCTACTTGAGCAAAAGTACTTACCTTCAAACCTGCTTAGAAATAAAAAGTACAGAGATTGCCTTCACTTTCAGGAGCCCTAAAGTCAATAGTAAAAGAGTCTCTCTCTCTCTCTCTCTCTCTCTCCATTTCTTGACTGTGAACATGCTGTTTCGTCATTATCTCCAACCGTCTCCACTTCTGATTCTAACACCTGCTATATGATTAGGGAAGGTAAATAATGCAGTGAAGCATAATAGCTAGAAGGTTCCAATACTATGCTTCAAATACTATCAACCACCCTAATTATGTAATGCAGCACCATGCAGGAATGTAGTGGAGTAAAAAGTACAAACATTTGTTGCAGAATGCAGTGGAATGAGAGCAAAATTATTAATTAATAAAACAATTCTTGCAATGTAAACATACGTGATATATGTACTCAGTTACCTTCTACCTCTGTTCACGAATAAGGGTTCTTGCATATGCATTATAAGGAGTGTGCAGAAATATGCACACATCCTCATACATAAGTAAAACTCAAATTCAATGCATAGAAATTTGCAACATGGTTGATAAACCAAAGTCCCAGGTTCAACATACTGTACATGCAATAAGAAATACTTATATTTAGACTTAGACATTTAAAAACACAGACAGATAATCATGATATAAGCTTTAAATTCAATTCCAGGTTTCAATTTTGAGATTTGCAATTGTGAAGCAACTGAACATAAGGAATGTAAACATGCCATCAGCTAGGTGTATGCACAAACCCATGCTCCAGCCTTTTGCTGACTGCTGTTACAAAACTCAAACAAGCTCTTAATTTGCACTGAATCCATGTCTGAATGTCATGGGAAGCACTTAATCCACAAATCAACAAATCAATATAGAGATGGTGCCACATTTACACCACGATTTTATTAAATCATGTCAAAGTTAAAAACAATGCAAATACTTCAGGATGTAAACATCTTCCAGCCTTCTTCAAGCCTTAAAAACATTGGAATTGATTTTAACTTTGACATGACCTAAGAATGTACTGGTGTAGCAAATTATAGATAAATAATCGGAGTATCTAAGCTTATTTGTTATTGCATTATTGTTGCTTAGATACGTTTTTGTTAACTGAAATTCTGTTGAATCCTACTATATGAACAGACTTATAATAGAAGTTGATTTTGAGGCAATTTGTAGGTTGTGGAATGTGGATGCATTATTTATAGCTTTTTCAAATTCATGCTGTATGATCATCCATGTTTGAATAATTCACTCTTTCAGTCCTTCCATAATTCAATTCTGTTCCCCGTATTTCTATCATCTATTGACCATCCGTCCAGCCATCCATCCAACCTTACATCTCCAATCCATAAAATGAGGCAGGGATAGCAAGAAGACAGAATTTCTTTTATCTATGATGTTTCATCAGTGCAGTGTGATGTTGTCAGAGGAAGCTGCTCATATGTCACTTAGTGAATGATCACTGCCTGGTCCCTTGAGACAAGTGCTACAGACCTTAACTCAATTTCTGTCCGAAACACAGATTCATGGAGTGCTGTGAACCAGGCCACCAGTGAAAAGAGTCTTATAATGAAGCGCTAACTTCATTCTCTCAGACGGACAATCTCCACTTCCTAACAGCTGCTTGAACATGTGCATAGTCCCTTATCTTAATCTAATTAGAGCAGACCAGAGGAGCATGCTCCCTACAAGAAGACATGGGTTACTATTGGACTGCCCCCCACCTTTTCCCTTGTTTTTCTGGCTAATTTTGTCTTTGCTAATTCCCACCTACCTGTTAACTTCCTCATTAATACAACAGCTTCCAATCCAGGAGGGAAAAGGCTAGCACATGCTCCCTTTTGCACATGTAAAGTCAACCAAATGCATTTTTTTAACTGTTGCTCATGCGGCATTACAAGTCAAGAAAAGTGCTATGATTTTTTTTCTTTGTAAAAGATTATATTACACACAAAAGCTCCTATGCATCATCACTGTAACCACTGTAAGACTTTGTAACTGTTAACATCACTGTAATAGTTTCTATAGTGGCACAGTGGCTTAATGTTTAGCACTGTCAGCTTGCACCTCCATGGTCCAGATTTAATTTCTGCTTTGGCTCTGTGTGCATGGAGTTTGCATGTTCTTCTTGTGTTTGGTGGGTTTCCTCCAGGGTTTCCTCCCACAGTCCAAATACATGCAGGTTAGGCTAAGTGGCGTTCCCAAATTGCCTGGAGTATGTGAGTGCGATGTATTGGCACCCTGTACATGGTGTACCCCGCCTCATCCCCAAGTGGGGACAGGCTCCAGGCCCCCGTGACCATGTATACAGGTTAAAGCGGTATAGACGATGATTGAGGTCACAGTCTACCTAGTCTACCTTATTGCTGTTCAGTCACTTCCCTGTGGAAGCTAGTTGCCATAGTATTTCTTTTCAATGCTTCGGCTGATAACCATATTAAAAATGCTAGAGTATGCTACAGTATAAAGGGTAGAGGTTTTAAACACGGTGGATCTGGAACTCTGTTAGAAAGTACAATTAATTAAATGTTTCCTTCTTCGCAGTAATGTACAGGTAATATCCCTTTCCCATTAAAATGCAGGATTAACTGAAACTATGAAACCAGTTACACTGATAAGGAGTTTTAAAACCTGTTAAAAGATTTCTAATTCATTATTATTATTCTATTTTCATTATATCATTTCCAGACACGTTCAATTATGTACAATGTGCATTCATTCATGTTATTCTGGTAAGTCATGCAGTGGAACCAGAACTTGTCTTTGGAACAATGGGCATAAACAAAGGCACTCTGGATGAAATGCACTTCAATCGTAGGTCACAATGTACACATGCATACTGCAGGTGAGAGAAACTCAGAGAACTACTAAGGAATATATTACAAGCAAATGAAGAATCTGTGAAAAGCTGTATAAGCATTTTGCAAGTACAGTATATAAAAACTGTCAAAAACATGTTATACCATTGATTACACTAGTGACAATGCCTGTAATTAATGCATGCAATGATAATGATTTTGTGGATTCAAAATACACAGGTCCCCTAAGGGCAATCATCACATTGTGTTTAGGTTGTCTGTCAAACTGACTGCAAGATGCCTGCGCCCTTATTTATACAGAGCATTAGACAGAATATAGGGATGAAATAAAAATATGCATTGTGCCATTAATTAGACTATTATTTTTATGGAGTTAAAACTCCTGCTGTCACTCAAGCTAGTCGACACATTATTGAGTCTGGCTCACACTGGTACTGCTCGTCTTTATGCTTTCTGGTCTCCACAGATCTGCTAGAGCCAGAGCAGCTGGATAGCTATGCAAAGGACAGCAAGGGCTGCTCGTTGCTAGGATCCTAAAGAGAGGTCTGACCAGACAGATGGACCCAGGAGAGGTATGTGGCTATGTCTTTTTCACTCACTTAAAAAAAAAAAAAAAAAGAAAAACCTTCTTCCATATTTTGTCTGGTAGCATAGCATCTGAAAATGCCAGTTGAGAATAATGCCCTACATTTAACTTGCTGTCATGCAATATACTTGACAGTATATAGCGAAAACCCTAAATAAAAAAATTGAACATCTCATGAGGGTTTCTGTATCTCATTTTACCTTTGTAGCCTATAAAATGGAATAAAAATGTGAAAATGTACATTTACATAATGAGCTTTTTACAGTGTCAACTAGTTTTATAACCTTTTCATCAGTCACGAAGGGAATCCTACATTCAAGCAGAAATACTAAGGAGCAGAGATAGTATGCTGTCAACAAAGCCAAAAGCAAAAGCATATTTTTGCTTGATGGCACTCTTTGCAACTGCAAAGGAATACTTCAAACATCCATAAGAAGAAAATGAGCTTAAGGAGCAACACTGTAAACCAACTAAAGGCCTTCAGAAGAAAGGATGAAGGCATTGGGAAGCCACCAGAAGAATAGAGAGAAAGGATGAAGGTGCAGAGAGGGCACATTATGATATTAATGGATAGAGGAAGCTTAAACAAGAGAAGTAAATACATCCAGACCATGCTTTTGTCATCAGTTGTAGGTTAGAAAACCAGAAAAATGAACAAACTACAGTTCCTCTCGAGCCTTGAAAAATAATACTTTGAAATAAAATAGTTGTCATTATTATTTGTCAGGGATAACCCCTAGAGGGCGCCAAAGCGCCCTGTGTTTTGTGATTGTAGTTTGTTTAGTTAAAACTTCAGTTCCCATGGGGCAACTCGGTCAGGTGACCAGGGGGTGCTCACCTGAACCGAGTTGGTGATTAGTGTTATTATAAATAGTTTGGTGTCTTTGAGTTCCTTGTCTTGCGTCTGTCAATTTATCTTGGTTAAATGTCTGAATGGTTAATAGTGTCTTTTGTTTTGTCTCTTCGTGTTTTGGTTTCAGTTTTCATTTATAAAGTATATTTGTTTTAAGGTTTCCCTGACTTTTGTTTAAATAAACTTTGTTTCCTTTAAAACCTGGACCTCTCGCAGTTATGCCTCGCACCTCGAGACATGACATTATTATGCAAAGTAAAAATTATATATTATTCTTCATAAGTATATAAATATACAGTGCCCTCCATAATTATTGGCACCCCCGGTTAAAATGTGTTCTTTAAGCTTCTGGAAAAATCAGTTTTGTTCTAAATAATATAGGACCACAATGGGGGGAAAAAAAGGAAATTCCAACCTTTAATTCAAGTGAAGTTTAATTCAAGTTCAGAGGCCACCAGATTTTGCTTTAAAATGTCCTGGTATTTCAAAGCATTCATGATGYCRTGMACYCYAAYRWGGTTCYCAGGGCCTCTGGAAGAGAAACAGCCCCACAGCATCACCGATCCTCCCCCATACTTCACAGTGGGCATGAGGTGCTTTTCTGCATACTCATACGCCATACCCACTTATAGTGTTTGTTGCCAAGAAGCTCTATCTTGATCTCACCTGACCAAAGAACATGGTCCTAGTTGAAGCCCCAGTACTGCTTAGCAAACTCCAAACGTTTGCGTTTATGATTGTGACTGAGAAAAGGTTTTTTCCTTGCATGACTCCCAAGAGCTTGTTGGCATGTAGATAACGTCTGATGGTTGTTTTGGAGACTTTGTGACCCCAAGATGCTATCATTTGTTGCAATTATATTTTTCTACAATTTTCAGTGTGACAAAATGCTTCTGCAATAAAAACTGAATTTATTTTAAGGCTTTTAACACATCTTTATCAGGGGTGCCAATAATTATGGAGGGCACTGTATATAGTATATTGTTATCCATCTGAGATAAACCCTGTATAAATAAGAAATTAAGAGAGTGACATTAGTAAATCTGTTCATTTATTTGGCCAAATGTTAATGAAGCATCACATCCTTTTCTGAAGAGGCAAATCTGTTTCAATTCTGACTGAAGAACATGTTTACAAGTTGAATATTTTTCCTGATTATTGTTTAAATAAATAATAATGTGATATTACAAACCTTTATATGTTCTTAAATAAAAATCTATACATGCATATTAAAAATGTAATGTAATGACATGTAATGCAGGTTTCATTTTTGAAAAGTCTTAGACCTGTCAGAAATATAACGGTGCATAGGAAAAATGTTACATGTAATATTGTCATGCCATTCTTTTGTTTTATTTATTATAGCCTTCTGTTTAATAAACCCTGCAACCAGTTTCAAACAAATCAATTTTCTTTCAAAGGCTACTTACAAGCAAAAGCAGCTTCAATAGAGGGGGTGAGGGCATTGGCATAAAGAGGAGACTTATTAATGTTTTCATTTCAGTTAAAATCCACCTTTTGGGCAACAAAGGACATAAAAAATACAAATTGCTCCTTTAAGACATACTGGCCTCATAAAGTCTTAATGAACCTATTACTTGTTATTTGCATTGCTGTATGGCCCCATAACAGACATAATATTCATATGCATGGTTTCCTCCCAAACACATCTCAGTCATTCACCTAGCTCCGGGGCAAGCCAGGGCTTTTTAATTATACGCCAGCTTCCTCCTTTATTTGCTGAGATTTTGGAAGGTTCATCTAGAAGCACTACAGCCTGGATTGTGCTGCTCTACTATGATGCTCATTCCTTATTACAAACCTGCAGGGTGAAAGCAGAGCGCTCAGACTTTTGTCCCTTTCATAATTTAGCATGGGAATATGAAACGATTTCATTTTTGAAGACACAGGCACAGATACACACTCTGTCATCTTCTCGCTCTTATGCACATAGAGCTGTCTCTACCTATTATAATCTGATCTGTGAAGATCAAGACTGAAGATGCAGCCATCTGCTCGTGGTTCTGTCTTGCTTTTTGAAGAAACTCCATTTGTAAATGGTGAAAGACATTTGAATTCTCAGAAAAGCATCAGGTGTAATATAGAACATAAAAGCTGGATTACCAGGTCTCCACGCAAATATGTCCAGTGATACACAATGTGTTGGAAAAAGGACTGCCATGTATAGAATTTAGAACACAAACAATGTTTGATTTAAAGTTAGCCAGTCCTATTGTTCTGCATTTTCCTACCGTTCATGTCATTTAATAAGCGATCATAACCCAAAACATAAAAAAGACTAGACTAGAAGATTAGACTGGTATTTTAAATTAGTATATAATATATACTGTAGTTATATAAATTAGAGATTACTGTCATTATAGACATTCTCCTTGCCACTGTCACCTTTGGCTTTTCTCATTAAGGATCTAAACCTACATCTGGGTTTCTATATTTCTGCTTTGTGACAATGACTATTATTAACATTATTGTTAAGCCCAAACTAGCACACAGCACTGTAAATATATGTTTGCATTTTGTTCCATGCTTAGAAGAGGCCTGCTGGTTATGGTGATTTCCTTATGGATATTTCCTTCATCTTAAGGAATAAGCAGAATGACAAATACAGTATACAGAAAGAAAAATCACACAACCAAAGATCACAACTGAAGTATATTATATTTCTTAACTATTTTAATTTACATTTTTAAACACCAAGGTGCAGTGCAGTATCATACGACTTATTTGCCAGAGCAGGTCATCAACTGTTGGTCTGGAAAAATGCCTATTTTTAAGCAGATGAAAATAGGGGCTTAGGGTCTTTTCATATAGAAAAGCAAAATGCAATTACTGGCCACTCAAGATTACCAGGTGAAAGTCAATACACGGTCAAGAATGCATGACTGCATTACCAGATACTATACACTAGGTAGTATGCCTAAATAGTAATCATAAAATTACTGTATTGACAATCATTTGTATTGTAGTGTGAGGTCTGACCTATCATTTTTCCATGTTCTTTAAATTACGTTATGTAATTCCAGCAAGTTGCCAACAACATATCCTTTGATTTTCAAGAATCAGGTGTCCACTTGCTAAATGTTAATGGGAACGACTAGAGTGGGCTCTCAGCCTCCTCGGCCAGGATTATTATTCATAGACATACGGCCTTCTTTAAAACTTTGGCACTGTTCAAATGTTTCGTTGATGTTTTATCTCATTGATGTAATGTGCTCCAAGTCTTCTAGAAATGTCAATTAGTTTTGCACCTTCTTTTATAAAAAAAAATTCATCACATGTCCTAGGTTGACTTGAAGACGCCTCATAAGGCAGGCTTGACAGGAAACTCAAGTTCAAGAATGCAGTTTTATTTTATCCTACAGGTTTTTTTATACACTTGATTTTTTAGGTGGATTTGGTATATTAAAATTTGTATATTTCCCATTTCAATCTTTTAGTTAATTATGTTGTTTTTATTATTCATTCCTCTGTTGCAGAATGTATATCTGGATGGTGAGTCTGTCAAGTGTAAAATATTACAGAAATACTAAACACACATCAACAATCAACACACATGGCAGTGAATACTAACTAGACAGAAACACAGAATCGAGTATTTATACCATATTTTAAATTAAGATTTTATTTTTAACCATGACATTAAAGTTTACAGTCCTGTCAATCAACAACATTTTCATTGTACCTTGTACATTTTCATTGTACCTTGCCTTAGGCAAGCTTATGGTATGCAGTCAAATATCTGCTGTTGTTGTGAGATGAATGATAATGTTAATGAACAAGTGTCTACATCCAACATCTCCCAATTTCAATTTCATCTGAAAGTTTTGACTGATAAATAAGCTATATTCATATTTCTGGTTTTGAGAAAAGCAATTTTTTTAAATCAAGAAGCAATAAATATTACAAACTGACTAATAATATTTAGTGAACAGTTCTTTGAGATTTATAAAAAAGTACAACCTTTTGTACAAAAAAAAGATATATATACACACGTGGACAAAATTGTTGGTACCCTTTGGTCAATGAAATAAAAACTCACAATGGTCACATAAATAACTTTAATCTCACAAAAGTAATAATTTTTTAAAAAATTCTATGAATGTTAACCAATGAAAGTCAGACATTGCTTTTCAACCATGCTTCAACAGAATTATTTAAAAAAATAAACTCATGGAACAGGCCTGAACAAAAATGATGGTACCCCTAGAAAATACTGAAAATAATGTGACCAAAGGGACATGTTAATTCAAGGTGTGTCCACTAATTAGCATCACAGGTGTCTACAATCTTGTAATCAGTCAGTGGGCCTATATATAGGGCTCCAGGTAGTCACTGTGTTGTTTGGTGACATGGTATGTACCACACTCAACATGGACCAGAGAAAGCGAAGGAAAGAGTTGTCTCAGGAGATTTGAAAGAAAATTATAGACAAGCATGTTAAAGGTAAAGGCTATAAGAATATTTCCAAGCAGCTAGATGTTCCTGTGTCTACAGTTGCACATATTATTCAGAAATTTAAGATCAGTGGGACTGTAGCCAACCTCCCTGGACGTGGCCGCAGGAGGAAAATTCATGACAAATCAAAGAGACGGATAATCTGAATGGTAACAAAAGAGCCCAGAAAGACTGCTAAAGAGATCCAAGGTGAACTTCATGCTCAAGGAACATCAGTGTCAGATCGCACCATCCGTCGTTGTTTCAGCCAAAGTGGACTACATGGGAGACGACCAAGGAGGACACCATTGTTGAAAACAAATCATACAAA
>QMIH01000628.1:99285-114767 GCA_003987875.1 Clarias batrachus | reverse complement strand
ACACACACAGACACACACAGACACACACAGACACACACAGACACACACAGACACACACAGACACACACAGACACACACAGACACACACAGACACACACAGACACACACAGACACACACAGACACACACAGACACAGACAGTTTCGGATCGAATCAGGACAAGGAACTGTGAGGCAGCAATGCTTTCTGCTGTGCCACCATGCTGCCTTGTACTATAGCAAATGTACCCAGATAATCATATTTAGAAAAGACAGATAGTAAGCCTTCATTTCAAATTATTTTCTTTGAATATACCATCTATATTAGTATCTATCAATAGTTGCAGGTTGGCTGTACTGGGGTTTGAGCTCCCTAACCTTCTAACCAGTAACCCATGGCCCTAAACTGTTTATTATAATGAAGCTTATCATGTTTTTTTTTTTCTTTAACATCAGTATAAAATTGAAGTGAAGTCAAGCACAATCAGATTTGGTGTAAAAAAAAAAAAAAAAAAGATAGAATAGGTTTATAGAAGAGGATTGATATGTCTAGGCAAGGTTTAGTGGAGTGCTCTTTTCTTCTCCACTCCCTTGTTTAAAGGCAATGACCAGTGACATTACACGTCTGAAAGGTGAGGGCTGCAACACTCTGTTTGTGTGTGTGTGTGTGTGTGTGTGTGTGTGTGTGTGTGTGCGTGTGTGTGCGTGTGTGTGCGTGTGTGTGCGTGTGTGTGCGTGTGTGTGTGTGTGTGTGTGTGATGGCCCTAAAGCCTCTGGCTTATAGCAGTCCCCTCAATTACATGGTCTGAGTGAAAGACCTTTAGCTCTCACTACCCCGGACAATCTTCCATTTGCAGGGGGTTACTTTTAAAAACAAAGTCACACACAAACAGCTCAATCCGACAGCTGTCATGATTGTTGTGAGCTAAGAATAATGATTTTGGAGCAAAGTGAAAAGCAATTTTCAGATTTTTCTTGCCTATTGAACAGGAAAAATTGGAGCTTCACTACTCAAATAGGTGGCATGTTAAGGTTTAAATACTATGGGTCAAATTGCCTATTTTAGCACTCAAAATGATTTTACATCATGTACATTTATTTTTACAAACTTTATATTCATTTGACATTAAGAATACAGCAATCTGTACAAAAAAATGGGGATCCATAGAAGAACTATAAAAGTGATAAGTCACTCCTACTGCTGTGAAAAACCTAAATCAGTTCTGAGGAAACCAGTTGCCATCAGAAGTCTACACCACTTTAAACACTGCAGGGGTGATTAAAAAAGAAAAAAAAGAAACAAAACAAAACCAGTTCTTTCAGATATGATCCCATTTCAGGGAAAAATTATCAAAGAACAACTTTAGCCTGAGATCTCTTGACCAGGACTTTACGGAGGGTCCCCTTAAAAGATTAAAAGATCCCGTAGTTTGACCAATGACGAAGTGCTAAATATGGATGAAAGCCAACATGAGAATACCATCCTCAACATGAAGCATGGCGGTAGTAGCCATATGTGGGTCTGCTAGTCATCAGCAGGTACTGGGAAAATGGTCAAGGTAGAGGACAAAATGGATAGAGACAAGAATATGATCCCAAATACAAAACTGTTTTTTGCATGAAGAGAATTGTCATCGGTGTTGAGGTTCCTCTTTCAACAGAACCCTAAACATACTCAGGAAGCTTCACAGCTTTTGGATACATGACAGGGTTGAATTGTCATTGTCAATTTCTGAGAAAAATGGGCGAAAATAAGAGGATTTACATGTGCAAAGAATACTTATGCAACCAGCAAATGTCTTTTTATTTAACCTTTGTGTAATAATAATAATAATAGTAATAATAATAAATCACCTTCAAATGTTCCAACAAATCGATTCAAGGGGTAAAAACATGCAAGGCATTCCCTCAGAGAATGCCAGTAAATTATATACTGACCAATGTCCCATGGGTTGATGCGAGCTTAACATTGGTACAAGATGATAGTAGATATGTCTGCCAGCTAGCATTAAGACTATTAAAATATATTTAAACAATATCAAACTGTCCAGCAACGCTGCAAGGACAACTTTGTAGCTGAGAATGCCTAAACTGTCTTACACTAGCAGTGGGGACACAGAAGTTGAAGTACTGCAGCAAAGGTCCTTCAGAGGAACACTGCAGAAATGGAGCTCTGTGTCAGGCCTAATGACTCGGAGCGCATCTAATTTCCAAAGCTCATCTTAACCCTCTGTGTGACCTTATACTGGCTTTACTCAAAGCTCAGAACACTTCGCAGGAAATAGGGTCAATCCGTCGGACATGAGTGGTTATTCTGAGCTCGGCTGATGATGATTACTGCTTAATGTTTGGACTCAGGATTGATCAACAACAGCAATCTATATGACTTAAGACACTGTAACACTGTCCCTGATAAGCCTACCCAATTTTCAAGACGAAGGATAATGATCTTGTGACCAACTGAAAAGTACTACAATAAAATCAGTTGGGAGTGAAATGGATAGTTAATGTGCATTCTAGGCCTCTGGCCATTCAGAACACGTACCAGTGCAATTTCTGTACTATGGTTAAAGAGCCATTCAGTGCTTCCTGATGGCAGATGGTTAGCATCAAGACGGCAATTCACTTTTCATTTAAGTTGAAAATAAAATAAAATGGTGTGCTTGTTATATGTATAGATTAGACATATTACTCACCTCCTGCACTGTCTTTCTCTTCCTCCTCGATGCTGCTCTTGATGCTGTCATACTCCTCATCAATGTTCTGGTTGCCTCGAATCTGGCTGAGTACACGCCGAGCCTTCTGGGTAAGACCCTTCTGGATGAGCCAGCGAGGGCTCTCAGGTAAAAAGAGGAACCCCAGGAACTGTACCAGAGCAGGCAAGGTTGACAGACCCAGCATGTATCTGCACCAGGAGCCAGGGACAGCCATAAATTAATAATAATAATAATAATAATAATAATAATATACAATATTGCATACTGTTTGTTGCTTTTACTGTTACAGAGTTGTATCAATTTTTGGCCAAAATCTTGTCCTTATATTCGGAGAGTTGAACAACTCTGTAAAGTCTTTTCTAAGTCAGTCAATAGGATTATGTTTAGAATTTTGTGGTGGTCTGCTGCCATGTGAAAATGATTCCTGAACGGCTCCAAAACCTCTCTTTCACATTTTGAGCCCAATTAATTTTAGCATTGTCCTCCTGGAAAAGTGAAGAAAAAAAAATCACGTGACGTTATAATCACTTAACTTAATCATTTTGATCAAATAATCTTTATTTTATTGCCACATAACATTGCTGAGTATAGAGCTGACCAACTAAAGCGACCCCAGATCCTAACACTGTCTCCAGGGGCTTGGCCGGTGGGCACTATGCATCATGGGTGCATTGACTCAAGAGCTTCCCTTCTTTTCCTGACACACCCATCCCTCCGCACTCATCACACCACGTGACCTTTTCCATTGCTCCAAAGTCCAATCCAAACCGAAGCCTTTTAATCATCTTGCTTCATTAGCATGTGGGTTTCTTATGGCCAAATGTCTGTTTAATCCCAATCCTGTAAATTCTCATCATATTGTACATGTGAAAATGCTGCTCCTTTCACTATTAAACATAGCTGTGCCTTCTTACATTTCAACTTTACCAAGCATTTAAGTGATCTCAGATCACAGTCAGTCTCAGACACAGTTTGTGTCTTTTCATTTCTTTCACAAACAGTTCATCACTATCCTTCTTAGCACAATTCCAGTAATTTCAGCAATTTCCTTAGTTATTTGCTTAAGGCAGGACAATAATTCAACCCTTCTGAAACACAGCAACATCTTTTCCATTACCATGGGATACATTTTCCAACATGGTTATAAAACCTGCTCACTGCATCAGTTAAGGTTAAAAGAATTGTTGACAGCTAAAGCATATTATTCACTGTAGTAATTATTCAATAAAAGGCTCTTAAGTGTTTCTTAATTAAATCCAAATGATTAATTTTTTGGCCAGGCAGTGAATTACCATTTATTTGCATTTACAGGGTATTGCATTTACATTCATTTCTTGATTTAGGGAAAAAAAAGCTTTCACGTAAAGCTTAACACACTTAATACAATCTAGGATACACCTATACTGTATATACACGTAGGATTATTTCTGTACCCTATGCACAATAGTCAGAATAGCTTTCATGCATATATGGAGCAAATGAAATGTAGAATGTAGTAGCACCCTCTGCACTCCTACAGAACCCTTGATTGTGGTAATACAGCACATCACACAGACTAACGCTGTACAGAGATCTCTTATTTCCTGACTCATCCATTCACCACAAACCATGACAGCTTCATTTTCTTTATCAAGGAAGCCAGCAGAGTGCCAGGCTGAGAGCACAAGCAGATGAGGTAAATCTCAGGCTCTTTCAATTCATAACTCAGAATCACTCCCACATATTACAGCAGATTCAACTGAATCACTATAATAAATCAAACCAGAGAGACAGTAACAAAGAGACAGTGTGTATGTGAGAAGGAATAACAAACAGTGAGTCAGACAGCCTAAAGGACACAATATATGTCCTCATCATGCTATACCAAAGCAACATATTTCACCCAATTGGCTAAAGGCCTTGGCTAGAGTGTAGGGCTAACGAGATAGTGATTTCACTGTTGGGCAGAACAGAACCAGTGAATATAAATGTCATGCATATTCGTGAAGCCCAAACCTCCATCCTCCATGTTGTACATAGCTGAATGCTCCATCAATGAGGCTGGCCACGAACTGGCCTGCTGTGATGAACAGCGTGTTGATGGTGACCAGCTGACCTCTCATTTGTGGTGGTGAAGACTCAGCAATATATACAGGAACAGTCATGGAGCCGATCCCTGCACGAGAGACAAGATGGAAATTTTTTGGAAAATATAATGAATGTGCAGTAGGGTCATGAGTTACAGAATAACATTAAAAAACAGACTGAGATTTCAGATAAATATGTTGCTTGGATGCTTGCTACCCTGCTAGAATTACATATGAAAATGACATAATAGAATATTCTTGTTTAGAAGTATATGATTCGTAAAATATTTCATATTTTGGTCAGTAGGTTTAAATGTAGCATCTAAAAATATGACACGTTGGCTTTAAACCTTTTATGCATAAACATATGCACATATTAAAGTGGTTAATGAAATACAACAAGTGATAATATACATGCATAGAATCCTGGATGTTGTTTACCCATACATCTAAGCATCAGCAACAATTTTCCTAATTAGCAATCAGTTTTCCTCTCTATAACAGCCCAGTTACTTATAATCAGCAGAATTGTTTTTTTCCCTTTCCTGATTGTCCCACCTATAATCACCCAGTATATAACCACCCACATTCTAATCACCCAGTGTTTAATCGCACACTGTGTGTCATAGTCCCTTTTATGCTAATAATATAACCATATTTTTATATTTATTATATTAATTGATTGATTTTTACATATTGTATTGCAAATCTTAGGATATTTTAAATTGATAAAAATCTATATTTAAGAGCAACCGCATAAAAAATATTAGGACACAGTGCAAGGCCTAGGTAAAATATAAATGTGATTTATCTCAAATCTCTTATTATAGTGGCTACTTCTGGCACATGTCCTTTGGTTAAAGAGGTGAAATTGGGCAGACAACATTTATGAGACAGAGCACAGAACTCTTGCATTCAATCTATTTTAGCCCATAAATCTTTGCAACACTGAAATTGTGTCAAGAACTTGATAGTCTACCTCTTTGCTCTAAAGCAAGGTTTTTTTTTTGTTATATCAATAAAAATACTAGAATAAACAAAAACATGCACTAATGTTACCCTTTAATTTGCAATTAGGAGTTCAGCCCTTTGTTTTTTTTATGAAATAGTATTCATGCAATAAATAATTATTTGCAGTGTGATATGGTATTGATGTCACATATTTTTTTTCTGTCAAAAAATTTGTTTTAAATGAGAATAACCACAAATATTTATCCACATCACTGCACATTAGCATGCAATATATCAGTTTCATTAAAGCATAGCTACAGCACTTCTGTCAATCAGATTGCCCTTGAGAGAGCTTTGATGTGACAGGCCAGCCAGTCATGCTCTTCCTGAGCCAATTACTGCATACTGGTGTCATATTGTGCAAATGATATTTGATAAAAGAGCTTGGAAATGAACAAAACACCCTTTTGCTTCCAAAATCCTGGGATAAAGATGTAATCCAAGAGCAGTACAAAAGTCTTCATGATATTTACCCGAGACAACAAACAACATGTGTTTGCAGATTCATATGACAAGGGCCACAGCCTCATTCTTCGCTGTAAAGTCTATTAATAGCTGCTGCTCACTGCTTCCTGACGCTCCCGTTGCTTGGTCGACAACGCACCTGTTGCCATGGGAACCTCTTGCTCCCTGCTCACACGAGGTTAATCAATACTCTGCGTCCACGACTCTATATTGACGTTTCATTAGACTTTTAAAAAGCATGTGCTCCTCGCAGACACATCTACTCGGCCATAAAAGCTCTGACTCTTATATCATGTCACATCATGTTTTGATATGGATAACGGATCACACCATTCTGTGTAAACGGGTGTTGTGTGGGGAAATCCTAAAAGATCAGCACTTTCTGAAACATTCAAACCATACGAATATCTGGCATCACCGACCATGCCACGATCAAAGTTGCAAGAATCACACTGGTGGTTGATGTGAAAATTAATTGAAGCCCCTGTCCTGTAGCTGAATTATCTTTTTTAGCCTTATGCTGCTGCCACATGATTAGCTAATTAGATGGTTGCATGGATGCGCATGTGTGCAGGTGTTTGTAATAAAGTGGACAGTGAGGGTATATGTATGGTCCATGCCATTAACACCAAGTCTTGATTACACTTTTCAAAATCTCCTGCAGTCCCACTTGTATGAAAGTGAAAGCAAACTATGAGGAGTAAGCACAGAGGGAAACGATCACACTACCTCTGATTACTGACTATGAATGAAATGTTTTCTATCAGAACCCAGTCTAAACATTTATATTCAGTCTGGGCCAAAATGACCTATTTCTAATTGGGCAAAAGAGATTAGCCTGGGATTGCTGTGAAATCAAAACAGGACGTCTGACTTAACAGTAGAGGTCAAAATTGCTTTTAATGATTTCTCCCTGCAAACATATGAAGAAGCTTAACGTCTCCCCAGGAGACCCAATAGAGCTTGCATGTTTCTAACGTCTACTATTGAGCAAAGATCTTTCAGAGGTTATAAGGGTCTTTTAATGGTAACATTTTTCACACATCACAGCTTGTTAGTGGAGCAGGCATTATTATATGTGCTTAAGAACTGGGCTTGGGTGTAAAAACAGCTCTAGAGAACAAACTTAAAGCATTTCGCCATGTTTTTCTTAATCCTTATGCCGAACGATGACAATGGCTAAAGGTCATCTATTCTCATGGCTAAAGTGGTTTTGGATCACCATGAACCGCATCACTGGTGTGCTGGCACAAAGGGCAACTCACAAATAATTGGGCTAAACTGCTCAAACTGGAAGTCAGCGGTGTCGACGGGAAGGTGTGACATTTATTTGCTTGACAAACAGACAGATTTGACCTTTTAGGAAAAGGAAATACTAAACCATTTGTTAACGAGTGCCAATATGTTGATTAAGATAGAATGGCAAAATATGTGGGCATGATAATTAACGACGAAAGATGCACAAATAACTGCCTAATTAGATGTAGATATCAAGGTAATGATTAGGGGTCACTGTGTAGTGAGTCAATCAGTTGGAAAAGGACATGTCATAATACTTTATTACTGCCATGTTAATTTATGTCACAGAAATACAGTGTGATTTTCAAAGGCAAATAAACTAAATTTCACTCCCTAATACTTATTAGTATTCCTAATACTACCACTGAAAAAGTGTTAAAAGATCTGACACTATATTCACTCATGTTCAAAAGTTAGTCTCCCCATTTTAATTCTAGGTTTTTTGTGTATAAAAACAATAAAAATCAACTAATTGAAACAGGTCTCAGTATTACTAAAATACAACCTCAAATAATAAAAAACATATATGGGCATCATAAAAAAAACATATGGGAAATACTTAGCACTCTCCAAGAATCATTAGCTTGTATATCTACCTTTAGCTGCAATAACTTAAAGTAACTGTCTCCTACAGTATATAACTTAATCAGTCAGACCAGTCTTGGCCCATTCTTCTTTACAACATTGCTGCAGTTGCTTGAGGTGTTTGGGCATTCACTTACGCACATCTCACTTAAGGTCACACCACAGCATTTCAGTTGGGTTAAGCTCGGGACTCGGGACTGCAATTCAAACCCCTTGATTCTTCATTTTTTTCAGCCATCAGCTAGTGTGCTTCAAAACATCATCCTGTTCAATGATCCATTTTAGTCCAAGTTTAGCTTTTGGACACATGGACACAAATTTGCCTCTAGAACACTCTGGTATGAGGTGTTTCTGCTGAAATGCTGTTTGATCTTTTGTCTAAACATGGTGCTGGGCATTAAGGCCAAACAACTAAAATCTTATCTCATTTGTCCATAGAACATTGTTTCTTCGATCTTGTGTTTTTTTCAGATGCTCAGTCTGCCTGTGTTCTTTTAGGTAGAAGAGGCCTTCCTTTCCAAACAAACTGTTCTTGTTCAGGCTTTTTCAAATGTGCTGTTACATGCTCAATAAGGCTATTTTACATGTTCAATAAGGCTCCTCACGATTTTTGTATTTCTCTGACCTTGGCGTGAATGCGCTGGGACGTCCACTGCTGGGAAGGTTGGCAGCTGTCTTAAAAAAATAATCTTTCTTACTGTAAAAGGATCATTCATAAATGGATTTATAACCCTTTCCAGATTGATGTGCGGCCACAATTTATTCTCTAAGACCATTTTTTATGCCTTTCCCTCTTGGCATTGTTTTAAAACAATGCCAGAAATCTTTAAAATTGAATGCCAGCAAACTGTCAGAATTTCTGCTTTTAAAGAGGTCTGCACATTGACTAATGATCAATTAATCAAGGGCTGATGATTAGCTGCAACTCGCCTTCTGGCTGAAACTTACGCTCCTAAATCCTGTGGAAACAGTAAGGGGGTACTTGGTATTGGGCACTTTTCTTTTCTTTTTGAATGCATTTTTGCTAAATAAATAATGGATTAGTGGAAAAACTTATTTACTGATGTTCATCTTAGGTTGTATTTGGCCAATACTGAGTGCCCATTATTATGTTTTTACACCCAATAAATCCTTCACACAATAAACTCACCATCACAGGAAATATTTTTCATCATATCGAAAACCAGAAAAAGTTCACCATTTGCAAGGCTTCTAGCCATGGTTCTAAACATTTGGTCACATAAATTGGGCCTGGTTAGTGGACTTAAAAAACAGGGTTGGTTTCTGGTGGAAAAATCACTCCAGGACATATCGTCAAAGCCTGTCACAACATGTGGCTAACTTAATCCTAATTACCCTAAGCAATAATTCAGCAAAAGATAAGAAATCCTTAACCACAAATGTACACTTGAGACTTTCAGTGCAGTGTTTAATTTAAAAGGAGCTAGTAACATCTTGAAAATGAAACGAAATAATGTCTATTTTTCTTTAACTATATTCTAAATATTGCTTTAATACTTGTAAGTCAATACAAGACGGCAGTATATTATTAAAACACCATGGGTTACAGCAGATTATCGGCATGTTTATCGATTTCCCTTGGCCAATGCAGGTGCTCAGCAATACTTTCTGTTTGGTCTATATTTGTACGGATGAAAGGCTTCTATAAAAAAAATTCACGTTTTGAAAAGCAAGCTGTCTTCTGGGTCAGTTATGGTGGTGGAACCAAAATGTGTATTCATACTCAAGATGCTTTGAGTGTTATGTTTGAAATAAACAACTAAACATTCATACAAATTGTTAATTTTCTTTTTGCTGATTTTCTTCACAATATGACATTAAATAAAAAAGTAATAATGTGCATTTATATTTGTATTTTTATGAGGGCATGTACCTCTCCTATGCACTCTATACAGTTTAAGCATTTTATATCAGTTGCTAGAAATGATTGATTTGTTATTGACCTACCATATATTTATTTCACTCCAGATAAAAACCTGAAATGCAAGAGACTTCATTTGATTAAAAAGCAGACTTTCATAATAATCTTCTATAAAAAGGCAAGCATAACTGCACACATCTTATTCATTTACAGAATCAAAGTGATGGGTAAGATATGTAGCTTTGGAATGTAGACTTGCTAGCTAATTATGCTCATTATTTGTGTTAAAAAAGATGATTAATTGTGAAACCCCTTATGGTAGTGGTTCTCAAATTGTGGTACGGGGACTATCAGGGGTCTATGAACCGAAGTCAACAGGAGCAGAGGTTTTTCATTGTTCAAGTTCTCATAATGATGTGGAATCACAACCCATCATCATCAAAGGTATTGCATTTACAGTTGTATTAAATAAGATATTAGCGGGTATGACTAGTTCAATGACTTGGGTTTAAGGTAAATGCCTAAATAACAAAAAAGACAAAATATTATTGGAAGCATGCAAAAGATGTTGAGGAAATAACTATGCACTGAGGTGGCCCATTGACTTTCTTCATATTATTATTATCATTATTTACAGTTAAAGGGGTTCCATTTAAATGTTGGATTCCCAGCACCAGTCTCCTTAATTTCCAGCTGCAATTCCCTTCTTCAGTGAAAGAAGTGTGTATTTAAAACTTACACGGTACACAACTGGATAGTGTCTTCTGTGGAACAGAATGTTACACCGTGCAGCGCCTGTCTGACAAAGCAGCAACTAAACCGGTGTGTTTAATGTTTAGACATCGTCTGGTATAGTTTTGGACCTATAGTTGTTATCGTGCATCTTACAGTATAAGCGATAAAAAATTCAATGCAAATACTACCTGTGCAAACTGTTATTTTGAAGCTCAAGTGAAATCTATAATTGTTGCATCTTGGGTGTGAGCAGATAGAGATAGCAACCTTTCCTCGTTTTGAAGTAAAGTTTCCGAGCGAGATTTCTCGTGAAAAAAAAAACGATATATATACATCAATCCTGTTTCTTGCCTATATTGTAGATATTGAGCTGACTTGTGTTTGTCCATTAACTGCGACTTGTTCCCCCCCACCCGCACGAGACTTGTAAACAAACACACAGCGCGTCTTACCGATCCCGATTCCGACAATAAGCCGACCGACCAGAACAACCTCCTTATTCGGTGCAGAGCCCATCACGATTCCGCCGACGAAGAAGGCGAAGCTGGCGAGCAGCACACACGCTCTCCGGCCGAACACGTCGTTGAGGAACGCGCCCGCGAGCGCCGAGAGAGCCGCGGCGGCCACCGTGCCCGAGACGAGCAGCTCGTGCCACGGCAGCGTGATGTTGTGCTCGCGCTTGAGGAGCAGCATGGCCCCGGACACCACGCCGGCGTCGTATCCGGACAGGAAGCCGCCGAGCGCGGAGAGCACCGCCAGCACCCGCACGAAGGCCGGCGCGCCATCGCACTGGAAGTTCTTCCGGGCGGCGCGCTCCAGGTCCCCGGTGGAGGAAGCGCACGCGGCGTCGGAGGAGGAAGCGCGTGAGGAGGCGGAGGCGGCCAGGCTCGTGAGGCTCGTGCTGGACGGAGCCGTGATGAGAGTCCGCTCTCCGCCGTCATCGCCGCCTCCTCCCGCTTTCTTCCTCCTCTCGCCCATCAGGTTGGTCATGCTGCGGAGGGTGTAGTCATGCTCGGAGGATTTGCGGGACATAAGTGGGGGAAACTAATGTTAAAAGAGTTGCAAATCGGATCAACGGGTCGTTTAGCTGTGATAAAAGTGTATGTCCCGTAACCTGTTGGGTCTTTAAAAAATATATGTATATATTTGTTTCTTTTTTCTTTCTGTAAAGAGCTACCTGGTTTTTTTTTTTTTTTAAATATATATAAGCCCAAATTTCGCTCAGATCGACTGTATCAGCATCATTCTCATCGTAAACATCCTGGTGGTCCAAAGTCGCGCGTGCGGATGGTTATGAGATGAAATGCGAGGTGGGGGGGTGGAGAAGGGCAGTGGGGGTGTTCTGGCAAAGTGAGGCGTCGTCTGCTTTCGTCATCACCGGCGTGTGTTTCGTGACGTGTTTTTCGGCGCACACACGCGCATGGATAGTGTACACAACAAATGTGTGAAGCATCTTTCAGTTTTGGAAAACAAAATCTTGCAGTGGCAATATTTTAAAATGTTGTTTGATATATTTACGTGTGTTCAATGGTAATTGGTTGATTGATTCATTTATTAAGATAGCTTGTGAAAAGTGTCCAGGGTCTGACCCTTGCCCTGCCTTCAGGAATACAGGACCTCGTACGTCACTCAAAAAAAAAAAAAAAAAAAATGCACATTTCCTTGTACGCGAAGCATCAAACCAATAACTTTTACTAGTCAGAATAACAGAATAACAAGAGTAAAACTAGCTTTATTTCTCTATATAACCCCCCTGCTACACTAATGCACTTATCCAAGAGTATCCATCAAGGTAGAAAGTTTTCTCAGTATGCCAGTGTCATGGACTGCCTGCATCACGTCTGGCAAACTCTGGCCTCCCAGGAACTCCTTTATTGGCCCAATCATGTGGAAATGGCTTGGAGCGAGGTCAGGACTGTACAAGTAATATGGCACTAACTCGCAGCCATGTGGTGTTTGTGAATGACTGCATGTACAGTTCCTACTGATAGATTTGTTATCCTTCGATTTTGAAGGATCAGGCATTTCACTTGCTGAATTTTCATGGCAACGACTGCAGTGGGCACCGAGCCACCTAGGCTGGGAACGTCATTCCCAGCCGTATGGGCTTCTTTAAAACCATCATTGCACCATCCAAATGTTTTACTGCGACTAAGTGTCTTATCAGCGTACTGTGTTTGAAGTCATCTGTAGATATCAATTAGTGTTATGTCTTTATTTACCAGAAATTTCATCACAATTCCTGGTTTGACTTGAACACCCCTCACCGTTTCTCATTACTGGAACTAAGGAGACAGAAAGAACTTTAAGCGGTCATTAATACAGTACATAGGATCAAGTGTTCACATATGTTTGGCCATATAGTGTATATAATATGAATTTCCTTTATTTCTGTCCATTTTGGTTTGTGAAGCGTGATGCTGTTGTTTTAACCAGCAAGCATGTTAAGTTGTTTTGCTAATTGCACACATATTCATGATATTAAGTTAATTAGATGTCTGGCATTTCAGCATGATTTAGAGAAAAATCCTTTAAGACAGGCTTCATGTGGCTCTTTACATAAAAATGATCTAATAAAAATTTCTAAAAAGGTCATTGAGCTGTTTGCACTGTGTTATGTGAGCAAGTAAAAAATAAAAGAGACATCCTTGATCAGTAAAGCTGATTCTGTTTCTTATTCCGACAGTTGAAGTGAACAAAATGAAAATTTGTTTAAATGTAATTTTTTTTCTTCACATTTTAAATTCTAGATTAACCAAATTACAGAATATGAAACATCAGACACTATAAATGAACATAAAATGTTCTGCATGAAGGAGTGAACAAACATCTCTCTGCAAGTGTCTACAGCTTTGTTAGAGTTTACAGGAAGACACTCGTTGCTGTTGTATTCATCACAAAATGTATTCATCACAAAGGAGTGTGGAGGGAGGGGGTTGAGGTGATTCTATGCATGGCCCTGGCTGCCAGAGAGGGATGAGAAGACAGAGACACGAATAAAGAGGGACAGACAGAGAAGACCCATATAAGATTCTCAGAAGAGGTTTATTTGTACTGCACAGAGATGAAGAATCAATTTTCACAATAAATGCTCATTTTATAGAGAATAATTATTCAAATAATTATACCCACACATTACAATAACTATTGTAAAATAATATTCTTCAATGAAATCTCTTCAAATAACTCTTAGATATTTTATAGTATTATTTTGAATAATTCACAAATCATTCATTCATTGCTTCTGCTTAATGTATAGTGAACCAAAACAGGCTTGAACTGCACTATAACTGGTCTCATCAAGACCAGACACCATGCCTTTTCCCCTTGGTATTGGTTTATTTTAACAAATGATTAAATATGTATACCAGGTTCAAGTGATAAAAAAGGCTATGTCACCATCTGCTGGCCTCAACAGTGAACACAGCAGCAAATGTAACATAACCAATAATGTTCCTTAAGGCTGACACACACACACACACACACACACACACACACACACACACACACACACACACACACACACACACACAGAGGTAGATATAAGGTAGCAAGATTTGCATGCATGTGTAACTGAGAGAGCACTAAGCGTTATTTCTCAACGAGTCCATTGTGAAAATACCTATACATCAATCAGCCATAACAGTAAAACATATAAAGGTTTTGGGTTTCCTGTGTGGGATTTCCCAAAAGGATCCTGTCCTCGATTTGTTACTGTAAATTTGGTAATCAATGTTATTTAGTTCACCTGGTGCTGATGTTATAGCTGATTGATTGGTGTATATGTGATGATTGGGAACAAGTGTGCATGACTGGAACTACAGTAGAAGTTGTAGTTTGTACACTGCAATATGTTGTGAGAATTGGAGTTTCTATTGGATTCAGGTGTTGGTCTTTCAGCATGTTTGAAAACAACAACAACAAAAGTCACTACTTTAAGGTTCTGTGTCTATTTTAGTGATTGGCCCTTCTTGTGACACTGCTTTGGGATATCTTCTATGTCAATTCATTTTTATAGGGGTTTTGACAACAGAAGCTATTACAAAGAATCTCTATTCTTCAGACAACTGGCATGAAGATCATTCAATATTAGGAAGGAATACTGAAAGGAATCAAGAATTACAAATTAATATGAGAATGTCAAATGACCAATTCAGAAAATGTGCATTTGGCATTTGCCAATGCATGTACATGCATTTTAGTGTACTGCAGTGGTGAGGTTCCTACACTGATGGTAAACAACTACAATAACATTAGGCCAGATTCGGAAGCACAAACCCATAAATGTTAAACAAATAGAAACTCCCTCCTTCCTCTAAATTCCAATAAAATGAAAGCACTGGTGATAGGTACCAGGGCTACTTAAAATAGAATGCTGACATGTTTATAGCAATTATGTGAAATCAAAACCTACAGTTAGTGTTATAGACCTTAGTGTAGCTCTTTATCCAAGTAAATTATTTAATTTTCCATATAACTTATGATAAAATTAAATATTATAATTATTCAGCTACTGATGATCTTCTGGTAAACATGACTTCAATTATGCATGCCCACACTTTTCATAATGTAAAAACCACATAAATAACTACTATATTACTATCAATAATTATCTGTCCAATGAGATTAGGTAGTTATATAATCTTACGTAGTTATATAAACTTATATTACATTATAATATAAAAGCTGTCAAATGAACCTTCACTATTTTCATTGTTGTCTACTTTGTAATGTTCTGCGATGTA
>QMIH01000628.1:80408-93695 GCA_003987875.1 Clarias batrachus | reverse complement strand
TACATTTTTTTTTAAATCCTGGAAATAAACACAAAATAATAATATCTAAAAAATAATAATAAAAATCTCCCTATTTACCATTCCTGCTTCTCTCTCTTTTTCTCTTTCTCTTGAGATGTGTGCAAGACCTTTGGCAGTGGGGTCATACAGACTTTCAACAACACCATGTTCCATGTGAAATCTACATGTCCAGTAATACTGACGCACTTCTCTCATGTGGGAGTTGACTGTTATATCTCTGTGCAGCGTGATCCAACTGGCTTAATGAAGAAGGTTGAGATTTTGGTGAACAAAATTGTTACAATCATTCAGGATGGTACGCTCACTGTGGAAGGAAACAGGTATCTCACATGACATCTGGAATAAACACAAGGATGAGATGGTGTATCTTTAGCCTCATAATAAAATTGTATGTTAATAATTTCTTTATTATATTTTTGGGATTTCCAGCTGGTGATTTTTTTTTACCATTGAACTTGACAACTTTGTTTAATGATTACAATCACTCACTAGGGCCAAAAGTTAATGATTCTATTACTTCATAAAAATGACACATGTATAATTATCTCTACCTTCTTAACATTGTCCGACTGGCCAGCACGTGCTGGTCATTTTGCTTTAGTAGACCATTTATCCAGACATTGTGTGATCAGAACCGAGAGACTTTATTTATTTTTATTTATTTTTATTTTTTTGCAGCATCTCTCTGCCCAATGACAACACATATCAAAGCGTGTATAAATTTGGCATTTATACCAGGCTTACAAGCAAAGTTCTTCCTCTTTCTGTCACATGGTACAGTTTACCTGAGGGTGTCACTTCACTATGGGTTAGTACAGAAAAAACTGCAAGACTTTTTTTTTATTTTTATTTATACAACATTGATTAGAAAAGATTTTGATAGTGCATAATATAAGGATATAAAAAGTAGCATGAATAATAATTATGTCACAAAATTCATATATGATGTAAAAACAACACATTTTATTTATTTATTAATAATTTTCAATACAATAATAGTTAATAATTTTCAATACATTTTAGTAGGATTTATAAAAACAGAATATTACAATTGAATAATTAACTAATAATATTGTTCATATATTAAGTAGGAGAATTCTTTTGCTCTTGATATAGGTGCAACTGGACCGGCCCTTAGTGGATGACATGACTGGAATGTGTGGGGGCCTATATAGCTCAGGTTGGTGTCTAGAGTCAATATTTTCATGCAAACTCAGTATATAAATCCATTTGGTTTTGTAGATAATGTGAATAATTATGTTTCTGAAGAATTCTTTGAATTTAAAGAACTTGTCATGTCACTGTAATATTCCTGCAGAAACTAGAGCACAGCTTATTGATAGCAATATCATCCGTGATGGGTTATGTATGACTGAAGATTCCCAACCAGTGGACGATAAGGTAAAGGTACACAAAAAACACTTGCCTTCAGGAAGATCATTTCAAATGTCAAATTGTTCTAGTCAACAATTTTTTTTTAATTTGTGGACTATACGGTGCATTTTGGGCATTTTGGCCAAGCAAAATATCAGTCAACTGGCGTTATATTTTTACATATCAAAAACCTCACAATCAATGACATGAATAAACCATTTCTGCGTTGTTTTCTAGATTTGTAAAGACTTTAAATCTGAGGCCAGAGAATGCCTTGGCAGGAAACTTTATATTTTTGACCAGCTCTGCAAGTTGAACATGTATATTAACGTACATGCGGCTGCAAAGTGTTCTTTCTATGAAGAATTCCTTCACCCATGTAATGGCTCAAACCCTTCGCGATCAAAGTTGCGAAACATAACTTCATGTGGTAAGTGCAGCAATTGTGTACACGACATATAATTTCGAGTGCTACTTTATTTTCAAACTGTAGAACAAATAGTAAATGTGAAACTATCTGCAGGTGAACCTCCCTGTCCTGGTGATTTAAAATTTAAGGATCAAGGTGCTGCATTTCCTCCCACCTGCTCCAACCCTCAGCTTCAGACAGAATTCCAGACCAGCACTTGTCTTCCTCAAGATGGTAAGTATTTCTGCTCTAGCACAAGTGGATAAAACCAAAATTTCCTTATTGCGCAGAAGATTTGTATTCAAAACATTAATATTTTACTGATTACCAAAAGTAACAGTTCCATCTTTTCAGATGTAATATTAAACAGGGTTTGGCTTCAATGCTGGTTTCCCCCTTTTTTAAACTTCTCATCCATTTGTGCACATTGCTCTTGTCAATGTTGGCAACGTTCTGTAGTGCAATAGGTTGGGTTTAAAAGTGGTGCAAATGCATTGCTTGTGATTGAGACAATGATGAGTAATACCAGAGGGAGAGTTATTTTACCCCATATGCAATTTGACTAACCTGTATCAGGTAATTTAAAAAAAACTCACTATGCCCACTTTTGCATTTCTTTTGTCCAGCAGTTTACATTAGTGTAGATATAATTAGGTTACTATACTGGGACAAGCTTATTTTTGTTCCTATTTTATTCTTCTTATTTTGTTTCTCACAGTCGAAGCATATGTGCTGTACTATATGGTACCTACCATTAAGTGATCCTTCACTTTCTTTTTCACAGGTTTGGTTCTGAACGATCGAGCTGAGGGCTACCACAGTGTTAAGGTGGAGAACTGTCCTTGTGTGCGTGGAGGGAGAACTTATCAC
The DNA here is from genome assembly GCA_003987875.1 of Clarias batrachus. Taxonomy (NCBI): domain Eukaryota; kingdom Metazoa; phylum Chordata; class Actinopteri; order Siluriformes; family Clariidae; genus Clarias; species Clarias batrachus. The sequence continues at coordinate 91,021 of QMIH01000628.1, read as the reverse complement.
TCAGGGCAAAGGCTCAGCTCAAAGTGCCAAACTTGGTGAGATGAGTCCGCTGATGTGCTAGTCATATGGTGTGATTGGATCTAATACTGCTAATACAGCATTATTCTGGCCTAATCCACCAATGCTTTTTTTTTTTTTTTCTCCTAGCGAATGCATCAAAGGAAAATGGATCTGTTCAGCCAACACCTGTCCGACTCCATGTGTCATCGAAGGCTGGTTTGTCACTACATTTGATGGCAAACAATATTCTCTGCCTGGAAAATGTACCTATGTGGCTGCAAGGGTTAGTTCAAGAACAAATGTGCAAATATAAAAAAAAAAATTTTTGTCATGCAAAATGTGAATTTACCATGTCATTCCACAGGGACTCAACTGGACAGTAACCATCAAATTATCTGATGTGACGGTGCAAGAATTGTATCTTGATGTGTATCAGGTGTGTTCTCCACTATATCAATATTCTGATATACTTTTGAACTATTCTTTTAAATAATGATGAAAAGTGTAATAGAATAAAAGTGGAATATTTAATTCATGTATGTTGTTGTCTGTTATACGCTTTTATTGATTACATTTTTAGGAACGATACACCTTCTCCTTAAACAGTGTACAACTAAGGGAAAATGAAATCGCAATCACAGATCTGTCACAGACTGGTAGGTTCTATAAATAGCTCTCACTTATGGACTGTACCAACCTACCTTCACCCATGCTGGTGACTGACAGTTGATTCAGAGTGATGCATATAGATTACCATCTCAGTGCTGTTACCATCTATTAACACCATTCCTGGAATGCCTCTCGTCCAATCAGACTAATCTGTCTGTACTGTTTTATAGTACATACTATTAGTAATCCGATTGGATGAAAGACTTTCGGCACAACATCTCTCTCTCTCTCTCTCTCTCTCTCTCTCTCTCTCTCTCGCTTTCGTGTGATATTGTTTATATGTACTGTAAAAGCTACAGATATCATGTATGATACTATACAAATAGTCTAGCATTCACAATGACATTACCCTCGAAATGAATATGTTTTTGCAAGCTAAAATGTCCGCATGTCGTAAGTGTAATTCATTTTACATTTCAGAACACGTCACAGTCTACTGGCAGTCTTCAATGTTTGTTACAGTCCAAACAACTCTTGGAATAAAGATGCAAGTCCAGGTTTCTCCAGAAGTTCAAATGTACTTGTATTTGCCCCAAAGTGTAACATCTGCAGGTATCCACATCCTCACAATTCCCGTTTCATTACTTAGGCTAGGTTTCTCAATCCTCACCAGTGTTTGTTGGAAACATTGTGGAACTGATGTGTTTGTATATGTACATTTCATCATTACAGGTCTTTGTGGCTCAAAAAACAACAACACAGAAGATGACTTCACTACAAGCAGTGGTATTGTGGAAAACTCAGCTCAGCCTTTTGCTCTATCCTGGACGTTGGGAGACTGCACGGCAAATAATCCCCCTGTTTGCATCAACACTGACAACGGTACAGCTGCTGTAGATATTATTTAAAATAGCTCACAAGTAACCCAGGAATCATTTACTAAATTGATAATTGATCATCTTTATGGTTCCATTCTGATTGTGTTTGCATTATCTGCCATTTTTTCACTGATAACATTGTGTTTTCATATAGAGATATTTGCTGAAGATAAGTGCAGCCAGTTGACAAACGCAAGTGGTGTGTTTGCCCAGTGCCATGACTATGTGCCTGTTAACACTTATTTTGATGTAAGAAACAGTAAATGGATCATTGCCACATTTGATTATTAATTAAGCATTTTCAGATATACTAAATGCATCATTTAAATCTACAGGCCTGCGTTCAGAGAACCTGCCATGCTACTTTGGACTTACAGGAGCGTGTATGCGTTGGCCTGGGAAACTACGCTAAAGCCTGCGCAAGCCAGGGCATCAATGTTGGCGACTGGAGAGCAGAAACAACCTGCTGTGAGTCAGAATTTCAAGTTGAAAAGGGCACAGAGGTCAACATTTTAAAAGAACAAGCACATAACCTGTTATATTATAGATATAACTATACTCTATAAACAGAAACTATATTATATTATATTATATTATATTATATTATATTATATTATATTATATTATATTATATTATATTATATTATATTATATTATATTATATTATATTATATTATATTATATTATTGTACATACTTAGTTTGCCATTTATCAAATCCTAGTATACATTTTAATGTTTACATAATGAAAATGACACACATAATAAAATACAATTTAAATTCTATGCTCTTTATTGATAAGCAGATACAGTATACAGCATATTGGGTCATGATCGTAACATGTGGACAATTGGAGCAAATATGTAGAGACAATTCACATAATGTAAAGTGACCTTTCTTAACTTAAAAAGCTAATGACTGTTGAAATTGATGAACTTTCTGGTTTTAATCAGACAGTTGGCCTCACATTTGTCTCTATAATACTCTGGTATACAGAGGAGTCAACTCAATGACGGCAACCTCTTCAGGTCTTGTAGCTTTAAAACAAGCCCAAATCATCACCCCTTCATTGCCGTGCTTGACAGTGGGTATGAGGCGTTACTGCTGAAATGCAGATGGTTTACCACAACCATGGTGCTCGGCGTTAAGGTCAAAAACATCTACTTTGGTCTCATTTGACCATACTCCAGCGTTCCAGAAACGGTTTGCTTTGGTCGGATGCAGTTTTGTGACCCTTAGTTGTGCTTCCATTATCTTTTTAGGCAGAAAAGACTTTCTCCTGGCAACCCTTCCAAACAGGCTATATTTTTTGCAGTCTTGTTTTAATTATGCTGTCATGGACTTGAACTATTAACATGCTCAGGGATGCCTGTAGGCTCTTGGGTATTTTGTATTTCTTAGAACATTACATGGTCTGACCTTGGGGTGAATGTGCTAAGACGTCCACCACTGGGAAGATTTTATTTATGTCTTTCCCTCTTGGCATTTTGTTAACACACACTTGATTTCTCCAGAGCAGCAAACTGCCAAATCATCTGCCTTTATAAGTCTGCACAGTGATGATCAATTAATCAAGGGCTGATGCTCAGCAAGCCCCTAGCTGCACCTTTTCCTCTTAAATCCTGTGAAAGTTAATGGGTACTTAATACTTTTTTATTTTGGCTTCATTTTTGTTAAATAAATAATGACAAAGATAAAAAAAAAAGTTTATATGTTATTTGTCTGAGGTTGTATTTGCCTAATATTAAGACCCGCTACTATCAGATTATTATTGTTAGGTTTTTACACAGACCCACACACAAAAAAAGAATTAAAAGAGGGGGTAGTAACTTTTATACTTTCATAGACTGTAACTAGTGAGCAAAGTGCAGACTCTGATGAAAAATTAATTGTGCATGTGTCAGTGATGAAAGCTTGCCAAATTGGAGTTAACCGACATGGGAAAGCCTCTTTGCACACTCACTTGACAGCTCCATGCACACATTAACTTTTGTGCACATCCACAGTGCCGTGAGACTCTTACTGCTATTACTCTGAAAACTCTTACTAGCCAATCTTACAGTTACTGTTAAACACCATAGACAGTGATGTCTAAATGTAACTTAAAATTTAAAATTTACAATAAATCCAAAATGATTGATCTAGTCTGAGTCCCCAGACCGTTAGGTTTAAAATGAAGGAAGATTTGAGGATGAGTCCGTCATGCTTACTGTACATATGCTTGATAGTGCATATGCGTATGACGATGTCTGAATGATCTCTCTGGTTTTTAACAGTATAAACAGAGCAATTAAGTTTTGAGCCAAATGCCTTGTGTCACACATACTGTACATCTGTTGCATTAACAGCAGTCATTAATATCAATATCCTGATATACTTTTTAACTATTCTTTTAAATAATGATGAAAAGTGTAATAGAATAAAAGTGGAATATTTAATTCATGAAGGTTGTTTGTCTATTATACACTTTTTATTATAATTTTTTTAGGAACGATACACCTTCTCCTTAAACAGTGTACAACTAAGGGTTAAGTACTCTCAAATCAAAGCTATTTCTGGTTAAGTACTCTCAAATCAAAGCTATTTCTGGTTAAGTACTCTCAAATCAAAGCTATGTTAAAGCGAGCTATGGGAAGTATTACCACATGAGGAATTAAGAAGCGGTTAGAGAGAGTTGTTTTATAGACATACTGTGTCTTAGAACAAAGAGAGTGGTAATGAATAGAAGCATAGAAAAGTGAGAAAACCCTAATAGCTACCTTGCTGCTCCAATGTCCAAATGATATAAGCATAGTCTCTATATTATCTATAACAATTAATAGTATTCATTTCAATTTAATTCAATTTTATTTGTATAGCGCTTTTAACACTTGTCATTGTCACAAAGCAGCTTTCCACAATCAAAAGAATTATTTAAGTTTGTATGGAATGTGAATGCGTATGATTCAAAATGGTCAGATAGTCCCTGATGAGCAAGCCAAGGGCGACAGTGCCAAGGAAAAACTCCCTGAGTTTAGTAGTACCAACATGCATTTTACAAAATTCTTACACCCTAATGTACATTACTGTAATTTGCACTAATCAAATGCCTGGTACTATATAGTGTTTAAAAGTACCACCATGCTTCTTCCAACCCCCTTGCATCCGACTCCACATCACACCTGCTGGCTATTTGCACTATTTAATATAGTATATACAAATGAGACCTTGCACACTCACTTTACAGTATGTACACTTTATGTACACCTGTTACAAACTCAAGTTTTCTCCCGCCCCCGGTCCTTATTTAATCAATAAGTTAGTGAATGTTGTGCACTTACTTTGTATAGTGTTTCATCTATAATAAATTTATTATGTTGCTTTATGTTGGTCTGTACTCTGAGAACCACAAACAGCTGGAATCAAATCCATTGTGTGTGTCAACATGCTTACAGAATAATTTCTGATTCTAATTCTGATTAGTTTCATGATCATTACAGAAGCAGAGAGGGCATTTTGGCTCAAAGATAGAAGAACACTAGCAGTATTGTGGAATCAATTGATGACTTTCATGTTGCATTTCCTCTGTGTTCCAGCTAAGACGTGCGAGAGTAATCTGATGTTTGATTATGCCATGCAAGCATGTAATCATACATGCCGCTCATTGTCTGGTCCTGACCCGACCTGTGACATGGCAGATGAACCAGTGGAGGGCTGTGGATGCCCATCTGGCACACACCTCAACACACCACTCAGGTGCAGCCCTCGTGCACTCTGCAACTGCAACTACCCAGGTGGAACAATACCTCCAGGGTCCACCATTATAGATGGACTCCGATGGTATGTTGTGCTTATCCTCCGGTTTTCTAACACACTCCTGTGCCAGTAAAGGAGCTCTTAAGGAAATACTTAGAGGACTTTTTTTCCCCCTTTCAAGCAGGAAGTATTTGTATAGTTAGTTATTATTCCAGCAATGATAATCCCAGTGAAGCCAAATAGACCTTTAGACCTTACATTTTAAGTCATTTTAAAATATCTCTAGAATATATTAGCATGCAGCAGATACAAATATTACCAAATACAAACTTTGTTAAATAAACCAAAGAATAGCTAATATTACATACTGTATATACATAACAATATGTCTGATAATTATCTTGCAGCCTGTGTGAATATGGAAATCTTACGTGTTCAGAAGCTTGCGGTAATTTTTTTTGTCCTTTTGTCTTATATATACTATAAATAAATAAATAGATAAATAAATAAATAAATAAATAAATAAATAAATAAATAGTTTTACAGTGTAAGCCAGTGAACATAACTATATTATATAATTATATGGTCTTTAATATTGGTTTTACTTTGTCCTTTAGACTGTCCACATGGACAAATATGTGTCCATTGTGCACAAGCACCAGTAAACACAGCACAAAGAACATGTGAGAGTCTGGGCAAGCCATTTGTGAGTATTTCCACAGCAGCATATAAGCTATGGCATTTCACTAAAAATCTGAATCATATATTGTAAGGTATGCTTCTAGAAACTTTTACCAATTTTAGTATTAATACTCATACATATAAATACATATAAAAATCATCTATCCAAAACGGCTGGAATTTTTTTAGGGAGCGAGATTCCAACAACTTCCCTGTTGAAACAACTTCCATGTTGCTTAAACTTCAGAAGTAGCTTCCTTGGCACATACATTTTCTTTATTATATGTATAACATTAAAAAAAATAAAAATAAAATCAGTGTGTATAAATCAAAGTATAAATATGTTATAATAGTTATTTTTTTCATGTTTAAAATACTTTGAGTTATCGGATAACTATCCAAAAAATAATTACAGTACATGGGTTACTATTAGAAAATATGATCAGTAATTGCACATAACATGATGATCAGTAATTACTCATAACAAAGTAATTGCATGTATCATGATATATTATGTCAGTTTCAGAAATACACTTTTCATCTTAAAATAGTAACAGAGGTTACAGTTTGGTTTAGGAATTAATTCGCTGATTTAATAAATTCTTTACTGAACTGATTTGTTACAGATTGATTATACAATCTGTAACAGTGGCTGTTACTGTCCCGAGGGCCAGTTTGCAGACCACAACGGCAACTGTGTGACACGGGAGAATTGCACATGTGAATTCAGTGGGGTGGTTTATGCAACTGGCCAGAGTGTGGAGTCAAATTGCAAAACATGGTGACTGAAATTAATTTTGACTTGAATTTTATAATATTTGCATAGTTTTACTGATTAGCATTCTAGTAAAAATATGGAATTCAAAGAGTTTATAGATGTGATTTCATTTGAGTGTCTGTGATTATTCTTGTAGCACTTGCAGTGGAGGCCAGTGGAACTGTGAAGGTGATCCATGCCCAGGAGTGTGTGAAGTGTTTGGCAACGGACAGTATAAAACCTTTGATTCCAAATGGTATCGTTTTGGTGGACACTGTCAGTATACTCTGGTTGAAGTGAGTATTCTTCACGGAGAATAATGTATTGTATATGTTTGAGAGTGTAATGATTAATGGAAATTCTAAGAAAATGTAAGGACTCACTTGATAAACCATAATGTGCATATGTGTGCGTCAGGACATCGATGGGCTGTTTTCCATTCAAGCGGAGAGTGTGCCTTGTTGTGATGAAGTTCTCACCTGCTCTCGCTCCATCACAGTGAAACTCATGGTAGCTGAAGCTCTCTTACTTCTTCTTGGTTTCTTGTTATTCTAAGCAGCTTTATTGAAACATTCATAAAGCTTTAACACAGTGAGCTGCTGAGGAGGCCCACCTTTTATTAAATTATAAGAGTTATGTTGAATTCATATCAACTTAAAGATATAGTATATGGATTTTTTTCTAGATAACACCCATTCAGTTAGTCAACTTAAATGCATATCTGCAAACGTCTTCAAATAAAGCAAACTTGCAAATTTGCTATGTTTTCAGGAAGGGAGTTGTGAGATAGAAACTTTTGAAATATTGCATGTTTCCTAGTGATGACATTTTCACTCAATTATATTTCCTGTATATTGTGCTATATTTGAATTTTGTTGTAACTTATGAAGAATTGTTGCTTGTACCTCAAATAGGATGAAGTGTCTCTGATCCTGCGGGATATGAATGTGACTCAGAAGGTCCTGCCTGGGTGGAACTTCAGACCTATGTCACTATACTCTGTTCATACCGTAGGCCTGTACTTCATCATCTCTGTGCCTGAAATAGGCCTCACTGTGATCTGGGACAAGCAAACCAGAGTCAAAATTGAGCTGCAGGCCTCATGGAATGTAAGAAGCCCTTTCTTTGCATTACTATGGGGACATAAGTCAGACATTACTTACTAATAATGGAGTTAAGCATGAATCTAGTGCCTAACTTTTTTTGTACTATTGAAGATAAATAAACCTGCAACAGGTTCATAAGAATGATGGTAAATTAACAAAATCATGCTCTCATCAGCATTTTGATACTGGCTATTCAAAATTTGGAGTATGATCTTGTTCCTGTGTATGTTCGTTTCATAGATGTGAATATAAATTCTTTGTGTGCAGATTTCCCTATGTCCATCTAACTCTAGTCCATGTTAATTATGTTTCATCTGTGTGTGGACTGACAGGGTAAAGTGCGAGGTCTATGTGGTGACTTTGATGGGAAGTTAATGAATGACTTGCAGACGAGCAGCTCCTCTGTTGTGTCCAGTACCCTGGAGTTTGGGAACAGCTGGAAGACAGCTGTCCCCCCATGTTCAGACGTGACTCAAGAATTGTTTCCTTGTGAACGCCACTCATACTGCGCTGCTTGGGCACAGAGACGCTGCATGATCCTACACAGTGACACATTTAAAGACTGCCATCTAAAGGTGTTAAGCTTCGTGTGAACCACCATCAAAGTTTTTTTTTATATATATATATATATATATTTTTTACAAAGTCATATGTTTCATCAATGTATCTGTAATATCAAATTCCAATAACAAATAACTTCTCACTCTTTCAAGCATATAGATGAATTATGACAAGAACCCAAAAGCTTTATATTACATGATCCCTGCCCTTTCAATAACTTGCAGGTTGATCCAGACTCTTACTACCAAGCCTGTATTCTGGAGTCATGCTCTTGTGACTTTGAGGGCAAGTTCCTGGGATTCTGTACAGCTGTGGCAGCATATGCTGATGCTTGCTCTGCCCACAATTCCTGTGTCAAATGGAGAACTCCTGACTTGTGTCGTATGTGTCTTCATAACGCCATTCAAAATGTTCAGGGTGTACTTAAGTATGGATGATGAAGTTAAAAAAAAATCTACCCAGTAGACTCTTTCCCAAAACAATGCAATTTAATAGATTTTCTAAATAAATAATATTTATTTGGAGGGGAAAAAAGGTAAAATCACATACCACTGTGACACAAGACACTTTGTCGGTCTAGTTTTGGTTTCATAAAAATCTTATATACTATAAGTAATCAGAAAATTAGTTCCTGGTGGGTGGGAATGTACTCCTTCAGTGCTTGCTTACTGGTGCGATCAAAATGCTTTGTGTATGCTCGTTCTTCCACAGCCGTCTATTGTGACTATTACAATGAAGAGGGTCAGTACAGCTGGCATTATGAGGCATGTCCTCAACAGATCAAAACTTGTGGGAAAAACAACAGATTCTCTGGAGAACTTGAAGGTTTTCATTTTTTTGCATCTTTTCAATTTTATGCAAATTTATGCTCTTGTTGTGCTTTCTGAACAGTAACAGATAACTGAATTAATTAGGTTTTTATGTTTGGCCTAAATACATAATATGAATTTATTAAGTCTATTAATGGTTAACATTTATATGGTGCATGTATTGGCTAAGGTTGTTACCCACGATGTCCTGCTGAGATGCCATATTATGATGAGAACAGAAGAATATGTTCCAGTTTGGACAACTGTACATGTTACTTTAACAACACTGTGGTTGGACCTGGTGCTAGAGTGACTACAGATAGTGAATGCTGGTTAGTTTGGATCACATGTAATTATTAGTATTTTTTTCCTGCATAAGCTAATGCTTTATTTTTTGTATTCTTTTGCCATAGTGATTGCATTGGGGGGGAAATGATTTGCGGTAAGTCATAATATTTTATGCCACATTTGCTTTATTAGTAAGATGTCTTTTTATTTTAGCCTGCACATAAAAAATATATGCAATAATGTGTTAATACCCACAGCCATTTGCATAATAACTACATTAACTACAAACGACAAAACGACGGAAGCAACCAAAACACCATCAGGAACAAAATCCACAGCTGTACCCACATCTACAAATCCTTCAACTACAACAAATACACATGTAACAACTTTATCTACAACTATGTACACAACAACGACAGATATAGTTATAAGAACTGGGCCACCACTTACCGTTAGCAAAACACATCCTCAGATATCAACAGAAACCACTAATATTAAAACCACTACAAAACATATGACTACGACCCCAATATTTACAACAGACAAACCAATAACCACATCAACACCAAAAATCACAACTGTACATGAATCTACAACTTCACTACCAACAGAGACGCCTATAACAAACATCACAACAACTACAGTAATCACAACTGAAGAATCTCCATCTACAACTTCATTAACTACAAGAGCAGAGACACCAGTGACCATCAAAATATCAACCACAGAAATCTCAACTGAAGAATCTAAAACTACAACTGTACCCCAAACTACTTCACTTACAGCTTCATCAGGGACAACTGCGATAACCACCATAGCAACTCCAGAAATCACTAGTAAAGTATCTACAACTTCATTAACTACAACAACAAAGACACCAGTGACCATCAAAACATTAAGCCCAGACATCTCAACTGAGGAACCTACAACTATAACTTCACTAACTACAACAGAGGCACCTGTAACCACATCAACACCAAAAATCACAACTGTACCTACAACTTTAATGTCAGTAACTACAACTTTAACAGAAACACCTCCAATAATAACCACCACAACTCCAACAATCACAACTGAAGAATCTGCATCTACAACTTCATTAACTACAACAACAGAGACCCCAGTGACCACATCAACACCAAAAATCACAACTGTACCTACAACTTTAACAGAAACACCTCCAATAA
>QMIH01000628.1:63752-79043 GCA_003987875.1 Clarias batrachus | reverse complement strand
GACCACATCAACACCAAAAATCTCAACTGTACCTACAACTTTAACAGAAACACCTCCAATAACCATCACAACTCCAGAAATCACAACTGAAATATCTGTATTTACAACTTCATTAACTACAACAACAGAGACCCCAGTGACTACATCAACACCAAAAATCACAATTGTACCTACAACTTTAACAGAAACACCTCCAATAACCACCACAACAACTCCAGAAATCACAACTGAAGAATCTGCATCTACAATTTCATTAACTACAACAGCAGAGACCCCAGTGACCACATCAACACCAAAAATCACAACTGTACCTATAACTTCAACAGAGACACCTGTGATAACCACCAGGACATTCCCACTAACTACAACTTCAACAGAGACATCTGTGATAACCACCACAACAACCCTAAAAATCACAAGTGAAGAATCTACATCTACAATTTCATTAACTACAATTCCACTTTCTACAACAACCGAGCCACCAGAGACCACCATAAAATCGACCACAGTTGTAGAAGAATGCAAGGATCTGGTTAGAAACCAGAGCTGGCCAGATGGTTATCAATGGACAGAGGATTGCTTCAATAAAACTTGCATAAACAGTGTTATAGAGTTGAGACCTTTAATATGCCCAACTCCAGTGGTGCCTGTGTGCCCCAGAGGAATGCCACAGCTGGTAAAAGATGAGCAAGGCTGTTGTGACACCTGGCAGTGTGACTGTGAGTGCAATGGCTCTTTTAACTGTATGACAGTGCAGTGCTTTTAACAATTTTAGTTTATGTGATATCTTAATATCGTCTAGTTAAAAAGGAAAAACATCTGGGGATATCCTAAAATTCTAATTAAAAAAATTTTTTTTGATAGATTTCAAATATATTTTAAAATATGTTTTATATAGTATATGTTAATTTTTTCTTTGGAGTTAGTCAGTTATTAACTAAATCTTATTTTTTCTTCAAGAGGATCGCCTCAGAAAATCTATATTATAACCTTATGTTTTATATCAGAGCTTCACAATAATTATAACAACATAATGCTTTTTTTGTTCAAAATATATATTTTTTAAAACTATTTTCTCTCTCTCTCTCTCTCTCTCTCTCTCTCTCTCTCTCTCTCACACACACACACACACGCACACGCACACACACACACACACACACAACAGCAGTTTACCAAACAGAGACTCTAACTCACACAAGTGTCCACACACACACGCATACAAACAAAATAAAAGATGCTTTATGCAAACACACAAGTGACACACACACACTAAGACCGAGCATGGGAGGCGATTACCCACAATTCCGCAGCCCGAGAGAGAGAGGAACCATCAGCTCAGTTGTGATCACATGACGCTTGTATATCAAAACAAGAAGCGCATGCTTACGATACTTGAAGATCCTTGATGTACAAAATTGTGCAAAAGTCTTAGGCGCCTTATTATCTGTAGTACAAATTTTTGTTATATAAGTGTATTATTTCTGCATTATTATGTACAAGATTAGTGTATCTTTGTAGGGAATGGTCTTGTACATAATAATGCAGACATAATAAACGTATATAACACAATTTGTACTACAGATAATATGGCGCCTAAGACTTTTGCACAGTACTGTGCAATAGTACTTGTATATCACTTATTGTATATCAAGAACCACTCATTTATCAAGTCGAAATTTATTTTTTTAAAAGTTGGCTTGTCTTGCGGAATACTCACAAACCGGGTTACTTGCAATCCGTGGTTCCACTGTATTAGGAGTCTGTCAGGATTAAGTGATGCAGGTTTTAATTAATGAGACTACAAACACAATCTTACAACAACAGGCTTAACACAAAACATAGTAACAGATCCGATCACCGAACAAACAAAAAATGGAGCTAAGAAATGGAGCTTATTGAAAATAAGTCATAAAAGAGAAAGTCTGATGGCACATGGAAAATCCTCCAGAGGTCATCCCTGACAGATTATTTGCAGTAGAAATTGTAATGCTTAAATTCTTCAGATTAATAAATAATTAAATTACAAATTTTTCTTAGGTTTTATTCATACCAAATACACCTGGTACATCAACTACACCCTGTTTTATCTTTTGAACTTGTGATAAATTTCTCCATTGTTTTTCACAGGTCAGTGTGATGTCTTTGGAGACCCTCACTACACTTCTTTTGCCGGAAATAACTTCATGTTCCTGGAGAACTGTACATATGTTCTGGTGGAGGAAAGGATGCCACTTCATCATCTCAGCATCAGTGTTGATAATTATTACTGTGAGGAGTCTGCTTCCTGTGCCAAGGGCATTGTTCTGAAGTACCGTAACAACACAGTAGTACTTCAAGTGGTCCAAGTTTCTGGGGAAATACCGATATTGGAAGTAAGTATATATAAAATAATGGGTATAAATGCTCTTAAGTTATTAGGTTTTGTGGTTTTTTCCTTATAGTAGTGATAAAGATAGGTCCTTATGCTTTTAAGGTGCTTACAGTTTTAATGTTTTTACATGTCATGTCAGCATATGATATTTAGCATTTTTCAAATGGTTGCACTATTCCAGCTTGAATGTTCTCTCTTATATTTCCAAGACTACTCTGAATGAAGTACCAATAAAGCCACCGTTTGAAGCAGATGGATTTAGGTTTGTGAGCACGGATGCGGAAGTCTATGTTTACATTGAAGAGATCCGTTCATCTATCTTTCTCAGTGTTTGGAACACACTGCAGATTAATCTTGCTATGGAACATTTCTTTAATAACACACAGGGCCAATGTGGTAAGTGATCAGCAGTTTGGATAGACTAATAGACAGAGTTATACTTTCAGGATATGTGTTTTCAAGTACTATAATCATAAAACATTTTACAAAAAAAATATATAATTAATAAGTCACTCACATACCTCTTAAATGTTTGATGTGACTTATACAACAGTCACTTCAACAGGAACACTTGCACAATTATGCATCCAATCATGTGGGTGCACCACAATGCAAAAAAATCATGCAGATAATTGTTAAGTGGTTCAGTTGTTGTTCACATTGATGTCAGTATCTTTAACCATGGCATGTTGTTGGAACTAAATTTGTTTGTAAGTTTGAGTATTTCAGAAACTACTGATCTATAGCAACAACATAATTTGGGCAAAGGGTCTGCAGGCTGAAACACCTTGTTGATGTGAGAGGACAAAGAAGAATAATCAGGCCATTTTTAGTATACAGTAACTCAAGCGAAAAACATTTCAGAACACACAAAACATCAAACCTTGAGGTATATGGGCTACAATACAGTAGCAGAGGGTTCCACTCTTGTCAGCCAGGTGCAAGTATCTGAAGCTATCAGAGGCACAGATTAACTGAAACTGAACCTTTGAAGAATAGAAAACACAAGATCCCAGTGTGAACTCTAACACTGTATGACTTTGTCACATAGTTGTAATAATTTTATGACAATTTTGTATGCATAACCTAGCTTGTTAGGAGCAGTTAGCGTTGAACACCTTGCACAAGGACCTTAAGGGCAGCTTGTTAGTGTTGGAACTTGAACTCCCAACCTTCTGATCCTTAGATGCCAGGCTACTAGTACCTTTCTTTTTGTTTTTAGTTTTCTTTATATCTATAATACTATGTTTCAGTTAAGTTTAAATTGCCTTTAAACTTTAGTTGTCTTTGTCTCTCACTTATTCTCTGTACCACCTATCATGTATGTGGTTACGGGATGCCTGGAGCTTATCCCAGTGAACTCACAACTCACGCAGGTTACAATCACACATAGACTCACACAATAATTCACACGCAAACCCCCCCAGTTAGTACAAAAACCCTGTCACAGTTAAAGTCAATGAGTACTCATTGTTCACAATTCTGATGTTTGGAACATGTTCAAACATTAAGTGAAGTATTTAACCCACATCTGCATGATTTTATGAATTATGATGCTCCCACTTGGGTGCTCGATTGGATAACTGAATGTTCAAGTATACTGGTGTTCTTGGAAAAATGGCAGGTTGATTTTGATTCCTATTACTCTCATTTACAGGTGTTTGCGGGGGGGCTTCGTGTATAAGAAGGAATGGTTCAGTTGAGAGTGAGGATTGCTGTGATAAGACTGCATATGAATGGATAGAGGAAGATCCACTTAAACCATACTGTGCAAAAGCTCCCCGTCATGTCCCTTGTATCCCTGAACCATCACCTACTACTCCATCACCATTTAGCCCTCTTACACTAACAACACCTTGTATAGCTCCTCTCTGTGAGCTCTTGACACATGAGTAAGCTTCAGCTTTGTCTTCTGTACAGTATTTTTATATGCAATAAGGTACTCATTAACACAAAAAAATTTATAACAGACATAAATATTGGCAAGTCGGTTAACTGACAGTTTCTAAGTAAATTAACACTCTTTATTTATGATCAGGCTAATTAGGTATAGAATATAATAACTAGTGAAGTAGGAACTCAACATGCTATTTAGGATGCAATTACATTTAAAAGAGAGAGAGAAAGATTCTATTATTTTGCACGGTTAAATAATTTACTTTGCATATCTCAGCTGGGGCCAAGCACAGAATGAGCCAGGATACAGCACCTTGGAGCTGATAGGGTTATTGGCCTTCCTCAAGTGCTTAACAGTGGCAACTTGATGTTGCTAGAGCTTGAACCCCCGAGCTTCTGATCCGTAACCCAGAGCACTAGAGTGACCTTTTGAGCCACCACTGCTTCCAGAGCACTTGGCAGATATCTTTATCCAGCTTAAAGACATGATTTCAAGCATTTTTTCCCCCTAAGTTTGTTCAGCTGTGCCCTACAAGATACAGTTTGCCTTCAGAAGAATCACAAGGTTGCGTTCACCATCATAAGTTCTCTGTTGATATGATACAGAGAGCTCATTAGGGAAATGAAACCAATAACCAAGCTACGTAGGTGAAATCCATAGACAGAAAAGGAAACTTGGGATAGACTAACAAACTTGATTTTCAATTGGTGCACATCTAACAATAAGGTACACTAAAAACTAAAAACCTACGTTAAAAATGGTCCAAGTAAGCAAATACAAAACAAGAATTTGTTAGACTTGTAATACTTATAAAGATTCCCTAGCCTCAGAAAATAATTTATCCTACCTATTTCTTTTTCTCATATATTTTTTGAGAATTATTTTAGGCTCCATAAATTAAATAACAGTGTTATATAAATAGAATGTTTTTTCCTGGTTGTTTTTAGCAGATATCTAAGCGTTATTAATGTAAATATTCTTCTTAAATCTCAGTGTGTTTAGTGAATGCAGTTTAGACTTTGATGTGAGGATGCTGGAGAGAAACTGCAGGTTTGATTACTGTGTGGCCCAGAACAACGCAACTGTGTGCTCCCCACTAGAGCGTCTAGCTGATCACTGCAAAAAGATGGGCATCTGTGTGGCCTGGAGAAACCTTACCAGTGGAATTTGTGGTAAGGCTGTTTTACCTGCAGGCATACTGTAGGTCACCACTACAAGAAGAACTGAATAACATTTATTATGAATTATATCCCAGTAAACTAGTGATAGGCTCCTGGGCGCCCAAGACTCACCTATGCCTGTGAGGCAAAATCTAGCGTGTCTGGTCCAATCTCCCCAAAAAAGCTATCACCCCTCAAATTGCTGACGTTGGCTATGATGGAAATGTAGCAGAACATTCAGTGCATCACTGCTTGCTTTGTAAGGGGCTTAGCAGGCAAGAAATTCAAGGTTGTTGATCTGGAATCCCAATTCCCAGATCTCAATCTGATATAGCCAAACCCTATACCTTGCAACTTACAGCACTTAAAGGATTTTCTGCTAATGTCCTAGTGCCAGACACCTTAGCACACCATCAGAGATGTTGTGGAATCATTCCCTGAGGGGTCAGAACTGTTTCAGTGTCAACAAAAGGGGAACTTTAATCCTAAGTGGTTTTGATGTTTATAGTTTTAATGTTTTATCTGGTTATATGCACGCAGCATAAAGCATCCCTGCATTTTAGAGCATTAAATGGATGGACATAAGCATGTTTTTTCTGAATGAAATATTTAATGATATCCATTTCATGATGTCTAAAAGTTTTATGTTTTAAAATATTTTCTTCCTCAGACATTCCCTGCCCGGAAGGAATGATTTTTGACGAGTGTCGAAACACCCCAACTGATTTCTGTAGTGGCGGGTGAGGCCAGTTTTTACAAACAACTTGTTTGTTTTTAACAAGGCTTAAATATGCTGTGGAAAGTTTGTTTTGAGCTTATGTTATGTGTGTTCTTCACATAGTCTGCGTGTTCCGGGCACAGTTTTGGATTCAATGAGATCTGGTTGCTTTTGCCCAGACAACCAGCTACTTGCTGAGAGTCACAAGAAGATCTGTGTATCTGAATGCACCAGTAAGTGGTTACCATTTTTTTGGCTATTAAGGGCTTTCTTGCTATTGCAATAAACTGACATTTTCTGTATGAGATACAAATGACTTAATTTCTTTCTTTCTCTCTTGATAGACTGCAAAGGCCCTCTGGGAGAACCCATGTCGGTGAGATATTAGTTTATAGTGTAATATTACCAAAGATTAACACACAAATCATTGGGTGAACATGAGAAAATTCCTAAAGCATTATTAGAATCTATAATATTTATTAAACCACACCCCAACTAAAATATTGATCTTTCTTAGGACCACACTGCTCAAAAATTATATATAGAAAGATTGTTATAGTTGTGCATTTCTATTTATCAAAAACATCATATTGTCTATAGAGAATTAGGTTTAGCCTATTTTCCACCTATTTCCTATTTAAGTCTCTGATTGCACTACAAATCTCTGTCTCAGGCTGGGGCAATATGGGAGTCAAATTGTCACATATGCACATGCAATAACCAGACACTGACAGAAGAATGCTGGCCAAAACCTTCAGCTCCAACTCCTACATGCGGTTCTGGTTCTACAATCATTTCTGACTGCTGCAACAACCAGATATGTGGTAATTTAGCACACTATCAACTGTACGTTCATTACATATTCTGTAATTACTGAAAAGCAATCATCACTTAAGTTCTATTTAAAAAGATGATAATAAAAAAAGGAATTTAAAATGTTAATTTAAAATTAAACCAATAACAAGACCAACCATGTATGCAGGAAGGATTATTCTGGTACTTTAAACGTACAAACCATGGTTATATATCTATTAGACTAATTAATAGTCTATTGCTTTACTATTTAAAGCGGGGATCTGTTTATCAAGTCAACAAACCAGAAAATATAAAGCACTATGTCTAAAATATCAGTCAATAATTAGTGATGGATCAGTGTTATTAAATGGTACTTGATTGTTTGTCATAAAGCATTGTCAATTTATTTTTAATTAACACAGCTTATTGCTTTCTTTCATAGTTGAGAAGACTTGTGAATACAAAGAAAAGATATATAAGGTAATTCCTCCACTTTTGGTTTATTTAAGAGTGAGATTTAGTAACCGGTTAAGATTTGATTAACACAGTTACTGACATACAATGAATTTGTGATTACTGAAACCTGAAAAATCTCAGTTTAAGAAACAATCATGTAATGCAGAATTAAATACAGGAAGAACGTAAATACAAAATGAAAAATAAAATAAATAAGAATACACATACTGTAGTAATAGTAATAGCAGCAAACAGGGCTCCTGCTTATCTGATGTGAAAACCTGTAGCATGCCATTCTTATGTGACTATTATTAATGACCTATACTTTGTAATAGTATGTGCAACATGGAGTGAACAGGTCAAATGGTTTTTGTATGCAACCTCAGGTGGGTGAAACCTGGAGGGATCCCAAGAGCCCGTGTGTCACATTTCGCTGTACAACAGAAGGCACTGAAATAGAGAAGACTGTGTGTCCACAGCAGTTTTGTCCTGAGGTGAGCCTGCTCAAACTACAAACTTACTTTCAATCTTAGCATATAGGATCATGGATATGGATAACTTATAATATAAGTTCTCTCTGACTTCATCTGACTTGTGCATATCTAGGAACTTCGTGCTTGGGATGAACATCACTGCTGCTATTCATGTATGTGGAATATCTTCATCTCATTTTTGCTCTTTTTAAACAAACAATGCAAAAAGTCTAAAAAAAAAAAAAACATATAGTGGATACATACATTCACATTTTTCCCCTAAAAACATAAGTGTGTGTGTGTACAGTATGACATGAAGTACAACATGTTTATGGGGACAGTTTTCTTGAATTACATTAATTTAATCATCTCTTTTTGAACAAAATTATAAAAATTCATGCTTAGAAATAGATATCACCCATCATGTGTGTGGGAAAATGTGACACAAGTGCAAGCATTTTTTACTTAAGCTGCTATATCATGTTTTTTTCACGTGGCTTGCATAAACCTTCTAGGCAACACAACATGTGGCGTCAGACTGTCCAGAATGACTGTGGAGAACTGCACTCAGGAGGTGATCCTGCCCACTTGTGAAGGCGACTGTGCATCAGGATCCCTGTAAGACCCTGTATTTATTAGGTTTTCTTGTTTTTTTCTTGCTTTCTGGCTTACTGAAAGATTTTTTGGCTGTCTTGTGCTCTCATTTTTAGTCCATGCCCTATACATGATCAGTTTCAGAGGAATGCATTTGTTTGTTAAGGCATGAACCAGTGAGAAAGAGGTGCAGATGATAACAGATTGTCAGGCTGGTGAATAGTATACTGGTGATGCAGAATGTTAAGTGGGTGGAACAGACAAGAAGGGAAATGAGGCTGCTGCTTAGGTTACATAAACAACAACTTTTTTTAATATTAATATTTTTTTTCAATAAAAAAAAAATAAAACATTTGTTCCAATTTCTTTCATTTAACCTACATAATTTAATTTTATTTTATTTAAAATTCATGAAGAAATGAGGGGCGGATTATGACTTTTTCATAGTACATCAAAAATATATAAAAAATATTTTTCCAGTGTAACATACCTTTATGATTTGGTTAAAATTCATAAACCATGAATGTAATTAATTATTACTGATCACTTATAATGGATTTTATTATATGCATTAATCATTTTTGGAAGTAATCCAAAAACATTTACTTTTTAATGTACACATTCTTTAGTCCATTAATCAAACATAAAGAAGGCACCTAAAGACCTACATTCAAAAATAGAACACTAATTTATAATATGAATGGTAAAATAAGTCTGGTACAGATTCTATTCTGATTTAATAGTGGACATTTTGACAGATAGTATTTGATTACAAAATGAGTTGATTAGGTTTATGTTTGTTTTCCTATGAAATCAGAAAGTTTTTACAGAGAAGCGTTTAGGTTTTTTTGCCATGGCATTTTCTGAACTGACCTCCTACCACTACATTCAATAAAACTTTCACACACTATTTTGATTCAATATTAAAAGAGAAAAATAACACTCAGTATAAAGTACAGGTGGAAAGCCTTATCTAAGGTGCTAGAGCTACCAAACATGAAACAACAAAAAAAAAGAACCATCCACACAAATTATTTTGGCCAAAAACAGTTTTGCATTCCTAAAGCTAAAAATGTATAAACAATAAAAACAAAGCTTTGTACCGCTGATTTGAAACACAGCAATATCTGATAAGTTTCCCTGGTTGCCTCATGTAAGTATTTAATGAGACTCACCTTACACAATGTTGTAATGTTGTAACGTGTGCTCTTGTGTAGGTGGGTGAGGTCTGGGAAGGATCTGCAGTTGGAGCATAATCAGTTTTGCTGCCGAGAGAGAAAATATGAGCTGAGACAGATTTCTCTGGTCTGCAGTGGGGAAACACCCATACAATATACCTACAAACACATTACTGGCTGTGAGTGCCAGCTTGAAGTCTGACACTTCAATGTCACTGTAACCCTTATTGAACAGGTCTGATGTTTATATATAACCTGATTGCTGACTTGCATGATGTGTCTTCTGATTATTATATGATTAGTTATTGTGGTGGTTTTTGCTTTCAGTTAAAATAAAACATTATACAATGTATTACATACATTTGGATTCTTTATATATTCCAGGTTTTTATAAATAAAATCTAAGAATCTCAGGTATAAATCATACTCTAGTATAGCTAAACTTGATATTTCTGGAAACTTTCTTTATTGGCTTAAATATTTCTTTTAAAGTTTTTAAGAGCATATTATAAAATGCCTGTAAATTATCATGTTATGTTTCTCAATTATGAATTAATATGTAATCAGCAAATAAAGATATGCAATTTAAGGTTTGCATTTTTTAGGTTGTACTTATTGAGTTATACCAATTGGCTATACCCATTGTTCAGTTCTGAGTATACCTTTTCCAAGATCTTAATTCAGCTCTATTTACCAGTTTGTAGCTTGGCACTACAAACGTTTTAAAACAGTTCTTTTCCTAACACCCATCCTTGCCCAAAGGTTACAATTGGCATTTTTTATGACTCCTTATGCAATTCTCAAAACATTTTTTTTTATCACGCAGCAAAACATTACTTTTTTTCCTGCAAAATAAAGCCCCTATTTTGCCAAAATTTGCTCATGTGGTATACAGATTAATTCAAGGTATAATTTTTTTTTCTCTCCTAACAACAATTCATTAAGTGTATAAAAGACACAGTTCAGAGAATTTCTATCTTCCATTCAAATTCTCACCACCATGGGCGAGACCAAAGAGCTGTCAAAGGATATCAGGGACAAGTTTGTAGACCTGCAAACGGCAGGCTACCAGAACTTCAGCAAGAAGCTTGGTGAGAAGAAGTCAACTGTTGGTGCGATTATTCGCAAATGGAAGAAATACAAAATAACCATCAATCATCTTCGGTCTGGAGCTCCATCCAAGATTTCACCTCATGGGGTAAGGATACGCCTGAGAAAAGTGAGGGGTAAATCCAGAACTACAGGGGACGAACTTGTGAATGAACTCAAAGCAGTTGGAACCAAAGTCACGAAACAAACCATCTCAGTCACTGAGATGTGTGCAAACCTGGTAACAAACTACAAGAAACAATTTACCTCTGTGCTGTACAAGGGCTTCTCCCCCAAGTACTAAGTCATGTTTGGTTGGGTTTCAAATACATATTTTCCTCATTGAAATGCAAATTAATGTATAACCTCTGTATCATGTGCTTTTTCTGGATTTTTGGTTGAAATTCTGTCTCTATCCTTTAAAATAAAGCTATGATAAAAATTATAGACCCTTCATTTCTTTGTAAGAAGGCAAACATCTACAGGGGCTAAAAAAAATATTTCCCCCCACTGTATAAGCAATACTTTTCAAATCAATAAGACAAAGTAACACTGTAGTAAAGGAAAACTAATAAAAATGTAAACAAATGCAGTACAACCAAAAGGGCACTGCATCATATAAATTGTATATCAAAAGTAAAAATATATTATTGCAGAACAAAACTTTGTCCAATAAACTACTGCAGTACCATTACACATTTTACAAGGATTAATCTCAGTGAACATCTGATGTTGCTCATTCACCTGGACAGAGGTTTTCACTACCTCACACATTATATTTGCTCTAGTCATGCATCATGGGCAAAAGCTTGTTGAATGCACAACCACATACAGAACTACATGCATCATTCATAGCACCAATTAGAGAAACTTGTTTGCATGGGTTGTGGTCATATGCTTTCCAAAGGTTCCAGAAATGGCAACTACAACAGAAATTCCATCTTTATCCACTGGTGGGCAGCAATCGATTCCGGTACAGTGCTGGTTTATTGAAACCTGTTGTTAACCCACTCAAATACTGTACGTAATGCTCTATGTATTGCAATATCCACTGCTTTTTTAGAGATACTGGACCATAGGGTGATTTTGGCTCCGCCCTAGAACATCAATCAAAACTCTTTTGACTGATGTTTTGTCCTATCATTTCCCTCCAGTTCCAATATTTTCTGAAAAATATACAATTAATATGAACACGTTTATACAGTATGTTCTTTACTTATATACATCAATGTGGGTATGTGACATGTGATTATTTATATTTATTTATATTTATATTTAAAAGGTCATGGGTGAGGGGAAGATATGTTGAAGGGAAAAAAAATCTGAGGAAGAATATAAAAATAAATAAAATAAATAAATAAATAAATAAATAAAGGGACACAAACAAAACTGGAGGCGGAAAATAAATCAGGATAAAGGAGGAAAAAATCGAGACCACGTGACTCATACTTCCGGACAAATCTTCCAGCGCCTAAATACGGAAAAGGCAAGCTCCAAGTGCAAACCTAATGTCTTTTAGGACTAGTTGAAAGTAAAACGATCTTTATTTTCGTAACAAAGCACAATGCACGTGTAATCCGAATATAATCCCGTTTGCTTCTTCTTCTTTTATTTTTTGTTGGCGGTTGGCAAACAGCACAATACTGACGCTCACTGGACGGGATCGGTATCACGCGCATTTCCTGTCAAAGATCATTACTGCCACCTGCTGGACCAAATCGGTAATACGGTGTGACTTGCGAGAACATTTTATGGAAAACTATATACGTTTTTTCCCCTAGCTTCAATTTTTTTCATCACATATTTTTTTCACAGGATTTTTTTTTTTGCCTTTTCCTGTAAGCAAGAAAATGTTCCTCCACATACTGTTTTTTCAGCTCCTTCACACCATTGCTGTTTATTTTAAAAGATATCTTGTAGAATTGCTTCATTGTGATTTGGTGCCTCTTAAGCAGTCTGTCTATTGTGAACAGACTCAGTGTTAACAGATGGTAGTAACAGTGATGTTTTGAAAAATACTATCATCTGCCAGAATTCTGTCATTATTTGCAGTCAAAGTGTTGCAAACTTATAGCCCCTGTTGCGGAATAGAAACGTCCACTTCTGCCACCACACCAGAGTTGGGTTGGGATGCAGTCCTGTTAGGTATATGACATAGTTCAGTACAAAATTATATATATAAACGCAATGCAATTTTTTCGTAGTGAGACATTGATTTATGACATTGTCTACAATCATGGTTTGTATTGCATTATGTATACGTCTCTGCCTGGGTGGCATTCTGCCTCTGTCTGGTTGTCTACCTCTCATCCTGTGTCTTCGTCCTCTTTTACTGATGGTCAATTGCTGTTGTACAGAATTTGCTTTTCTGCTAACATTAACAGCAGTTCCCTCCAAACTAATTACCATATTCACTACCATAAGAAGCAGGTCCCTCCATTGTAACCAAACTAAATACCACATTCTTCTTTACGGCACAGTTGCCATCGGTCAATCAGAAATTGAGCCTGTGCCACCCACCTTAAATATTGTAGAAGATTTTTTTATCTAAGTAAATTATAGTAGTATAAAAAAAGTCTCAGTAGTCGGTTGATCTGGATGAAGTAAGCTGGAGTTTATTGCAGCAACAAAGTCCAAGTGAACTAACCCAAGACTGAAAAGCAAGACCATGACTCAATTGTCTCCTCCCTAGTTTTTCCCTTTTTTCTTACTTCCAGTAATCAACAATCACTCAATGTTTTTCCTCTGTGTTGTCTTCTTTCACCTGGGTGTGTATTCCAGTTTGCATCACAATACCTGCATTTCTTTTCTCGTTCAACTATCATATACTCTTTTACTCATCTTTTTGCTGGGTTCTGTTGAATTTTCTCAATTTCTTTATATCCCTCCATTTCTTCTTCTTTTTCAGATTCACAACGTGATGTGCTGTACTCTTGTTCAGGGCATGGCTCTGCACAATCTATTTCTTCATTAATTATTTCTTTAGTCTTTTCTTTTCCAGAGCCTCTTAGGAAATATCTTACCTTTCTATATGTTGTCAGTTTCTCTTTAGGTGTGCTTTGATATACTTTTCCCAATCTCTCTACTGTTCACTTTGTTTTCTGAAAGTCCTCTTTTTTTTGTGACTATTTTTTCTTACCTCCTTCTTGACACTCGGGGGTGCTATCCTCATACCACTTTCCCCCTTCATCACTCTCACAGTGTTGAGGAGCTGTGGGAGTTGACCTTGCTTCTTCCTCCTACATTTGCATCCTTTCAGGACCACAAGTGATTATCTTGAGTTGTAAAGTTACTTGTCCTTCAAAGCCACATGATCTCTCCCCGTGGTCACACAGCTCCTGTAATGGATACTGTACATCCCCCTGCTCATCTGTCATGTGTGTTCCTCAGTGCACGGTGGTGGTATTTATGTCGCTGTTCTTACTTCTATTCTGCTGTCTGATCTTTTCCTCTCTAACTCTTTTTTTCTTCACCCTTATCTGTCTGATTTCCTGTCTCCCTTCTTCTTGTTTTTCCTGTTCTATTTCTCTATTTGTTTCCCCTCTTTCTCAAACCACCCCTGTACTTTAAGTTCTCACTCTCTTTAGCTATTCCCCCTTTACCTTTTACTAGTGCTCTTTAACCCAACATCTGTCTTACTTCAGCACAATGTTTTTCATCACAGGATCCTTTCTTGGGCAATTGCACTTTTCCAAATGTCCTGTCATGCCATTTTGTCATACATTCACTAATAAATTTTTCCATCGTCTTTATATTTAGCTATGATTATATCAGCCGTTGTTACTCAGGCCAGCAGCTCATTCCACGACGACCCAGTATCTTATCCATCAGAAATGGTTGCTTTACTATGCCTTTGTGTAGTGAGCCTTTAACTTTTTTCTTTCGGTTCTTATAATGTTCTCATTATGTGTTTTTAAGGTTATTATTAACTTTTAACAATGGCTTTATTTTTCTATGTTCTTTGATAATTTTTTGTTATTAATTTTTAAAGTTATTATTGTAACTGTTATTACAAATTTTCCACACATGACACAGCACCCCAGGACCATCCACTGTTTGTACTAATCTATATCTACTCACTTTCCATCCTTCCTGTCCTTCATCTAACCAGATTATATCACTATTTGGTTCTGCTTGCACAATTGAAATTAGTCGGGCTATGCCAGGGTAACTCCCTAGTCCTCTTCTTTGTGTTGTTACATGCTCTATTCTCAAGTCAATCTCTCTTGAAATTAAACCAATCAAAGAACAACTTGTATCTACATTTCAAGGAATACATTGAGTACTACAGTGTGCATCTTGTTGTTAAATCTTAATACATCAGGTATTAATGAGAGTCTAAATGTTAGCTTTATTCCTTCACTCCCTTCGTCTTCTAAGATTAGGTCCCTACCTGGGTTATCTAATAACCACTGGTACATACTGTTTTGTTCCAATGCTGGGACCCTTTGTTCCGATGCTGGGATGCTGAGTACTCTTTCAGCCTTGACTATAACCTTCTCTTCACTCAACTGTTCGCTCCAGTTAGTCTTTTACTCTCTGTGTAATCTACTAGCTTAC
>QMIH01000628.1:5796-63715 GCA_003987875.1 Clarias batrachus | reverse complement strand
AATATTACGTTATTACATAATTATATAATATTTATCTAGTTGTGCACAAATAAATTCTTATCAATAATGTATTACGATGTACTTACATACACATAAGCTTTTTACATGCCCATAAGTTTGTCACACATAAGCAAACATGTCACATATATACATATCTCACATGAACATATCACACATAAGCAAGCACGTCACATACCGGTAAGCATATTGGACACTGATACATCACATAAAAGACACTCATCTCCCTTTTTCTACTACTGAGTACTCAGAAAGCAATCAATTGTTGTTATCTTTTTTTACCGGTTGCTATTAAACTCTTTATCAGTTTTCTTAGGCCTAGAATGATCATCAATCATTCATCAAACATTCATTAAGAAGTAACTCTAGCCCTTAACTGTGGCGTGATCACCAGGCATCGACCCGAATAAGTATACTTCCTGTAGGCTCTTCCTACAGGGAATTTTTTTTCTTCAACTGGATGCAGCACTATGTCTGGCTTGTAGTGTTATCTCAGGACTCACACAAAGTGTTCTTCTTTGGGGTTCTGTCCAGTGGTTGGCGTTACTGTTAGCGTCGGTCCTATCACCTGCAGGACTTTCACTCATTCAAAATGAACAAACCTAACCAGGTAGATCTCCCACTGTTATTTATCTTACTTCATCCAGTCAGGTTATGCAGCATTAAAAGAATGCTTTCAATTTAATCAATTACTCAGGCATCAACTTACTAGTTTCAGAAGAGCCACAAGGATCACCTCCACTGGCTTAGAAGCATGTAGCACAACAGACCATGAACCGCTACAGCAGAAATTTGATAAAACAGGTTTTCTGCTTACCTTTTTCTAATGACGTCACACAGGTCGATGGTCTTTCCACAAGGCTTTTCCTGTGGTGACTCTCCTGGCTGGCTCGCCAATAAATATGGCAGATTTTTTTATATTCCACTGTTGATGCCTGTCACAATTTAGCCCTCAAACATAAGCTGGTAACTCAAATTATAATAATATTTAAAAAATGACTCAGCAATTGGTTTATCTGGATGAAATAAGATGGAGTTTATTGCAGCAACAAAGCCCAAGTGAGCCAACCCAATGCCAGCTCAATAACAATCTAAGAAGCCAACTGTTTCAACAACAGGCAAAGAGTGGACTGAAAAGAAATATCATGTATACATTTTATATACTGTTGGTTGAGGGAGGGATTCAACTTTCTCCTCTGTAGTGTGTGAATGAGTGATTGTATGTGTGTTCCCTGCAATGTATTGGCATCCTGGTGTACCCCGTCTAGTGCCCTAATCCTCCTGCGCCCCCCCCCCCCCCCCCGCGATATAGATGATGAGTGAGTGAGTAATCTAACCATTCTGCCATTATTTCCCATTATAATCATTTTTTCCTCATATTATATTGCTGTTATCTTTTTTGATTTTATATATTTTTTAAAAGTCGAGAGGTGACTAACAGTTGTCTCTGTGAGTGGGTCTGCAGTGACCCAAACCGATTCTCCTAATTCTGTTGTTTCTGTTGGGCCTCAATTTCCTGAGACCAATACGGTTGGCACGCAGACTGATTTTACAGCAAAGGTGACTTTTTTTTTGTTGGGGATCCCCCCCCCCCTGATTTTTTTCCTAATTTAGTCGTGTCCAAATCCTCCCTGTCACTAGGGGGTTCCCACATTAAGGCTACTACTACTCCTCATGACATAATATAATTAAATATGTTTTGTCTAAAAAACATGCTTCTGACATTTACAAACAAATAAACACTAATACATTTTTACCACGATTGAGGTTATTTCAACTATTTTCATATTTTATGTTTACAAAATCACTATCTGTCTGTCTGTCCATCCGTCCGTCCATTTCCGTAGTCCATTTAGGGAACATGCAGGCCAGTGGTCATTTTTCATTCCTATCCTGATATTTTCCAGAATCCTTTTCTTTTTGTCATCATTTTTATTGCTGTCCTCTCATA
The DNA here is from genome assembly GCA_003987875.1 of Clarias batrachus. Lineage (NCBI taxonomy): Eukaryota > Metazoa > Chordata > Actinopteri > Siluriformes > Clariidae > Clarias > Clarias batrachus. Next base: position 61,746 of record QMIH01000628.1, on the reverse strand, counting down.
CTCCTAGCCATTCTTTGATGTCATCAATCCATCTTTGTGTTGCTCGTCCTACTCACTGTTTCCAATTTCTGTTTGTTTCTCTTTGTCCTCAAACTGATTAATGTTTCTTCTGAATCCTCCATACATGGACAAACAGGCCCAGTTTATGCTTCGTGATAACTTTTTTGTTGCCTGAGATATCATTGGATTCTTTGTTGTATCCCATCACCATGACTTTAGTCTTGTCCTTATTTATGTATAAACCATATTTTTTCCATTTTCATCTAATGCATTTCATTTCTCTTGGAGGTCCAGTGCATTTGTTGTCAGTATATTAATATCATCTGCAAATGTCAGATCTTTGACTATTTGCTTTTTTTTGCTTTCCGCTTCCATCTTTTCCATTATTCTTTCTTACAACACTATGAACAGTAGTGGAGACAATAGGTCTCCTTGTCTAGTACCCATTGTGTGACAGCCACTAAAGGCTCTACAGTACATACAGTTCTTTTATTTCTTCAACCAGCCTGGATGGTACTGCCATGCTTTCAAATGTTGCCCAGAGGTCCTTCATGCTAAACTGAATCAAATGCTTTTCTAAAATCCACAAAGCAACTATATTGTGTATATTTTGAGAGCTCGAGTTTGCATCTTTTATCAGTCTTAATATTAAGATCTGCTTCACAAAACCTCACTAAATAGCAAGCACACATGATTATAGTATGAAGTCAGTAATTATACATTTAAACCTTTTAAATGTACAGTATGGACGCATTTGTTGTTGTACAGGAGCATAGAGAATGACACTCTTGTGACAAAGAAAGTTAATAGTTTTTATAGATGGACAATAATAATTTGGATAAGTGACTCAAGAAATTTTCCACTTCAACTGAGACAAACTGAAATCTTGCATAGAAAAGTCACATTAAGCCACATTACCTTACCAAAACACTTTATACATGTCTCAGAATCAATACATGAGGTAGTACCAGCTACATTGACTATTATAAACATGTGCTTGTTTGCCTGGTCTTAAGCTTTTACAGAATCACAATCTTAACTGTTTGTTTGCAGGAATATTTGCATAATAGATGCCACTCTTGAGTATGGCAGATTTTACTGCGCCCTCATTTCAACGTCTTTCATTGAGAGGCCATGATTTATCATCATCATCATCATCATCATCATCATCATCATCATCATCATCATCATCATCATCATCAATTATGGTTGCTCTAATCTTATCAGAGACTATTCATGGTATTCCACTCTGTGGATTTCCACCACCACCACACCACCTACTGTATTTCCCTCTCCTGGCCCCTATCACCCACTTCTCAGTCTCTGGAAGGATTCATGTTTAGATTGAAAGACAAAAAAACTAAAAAAAGATAATAAATAACGTTATAAATCACGTTATTGCCTTGTGTGTAGACGGTAATGAAGTTGAAGACTAACATCGAGGTTAGTCCTCAGCTAAAAGGGGATCACCAAGGATGATCACAGTGGCTCATTGCTTTCTTTTTTAAATATTGTTTTTACTTCCAGATTTTCAATATGATATATTTTCAGATGATCAATATGATCTGAGATTTTACCACTTTTGAAAACAGTAACCTAATGTGTGATAAAAGCGTTGTATACTGTATAGTTTCTCTCATTGCTGTATATGAGTGAGAATATAACTACAGTACATTTTTTTGTCATTGTGTCATTTTCTCAATGAAAAATAGTCCACAGATTCATCCACACAGAATACCCTTATACTAATAATGTGAAAAGTTTTGAAAAAGTGAAATGCTTGTTAGCTGTAGCACCTGTTTATTTACAACACAATTTCTGTTCTGAGAAAAATGATCATGCTATTTTGTAATAGTAAAAAAAAAAAAAAAAAGTAGAGTATGTTACACAATGTGTCTTAGACATGGGGAGTTTCCACTGGCTGTGATTGGAGCGGGCCCTGTATAACAAGAACTTTGAACTAGTTAGGTCATATCTGCTGTTAAACGGATTGCGATAGCAGCAATTAACTTCCAGAGTCAACTTTTCAGTGTAACACTGACCCTGTTAAAACCCCCAGTCTACCTATTTGCCGAGGGAAACCTTTTTATCTTCCATATGCACCTCAGGCATTCAACTTAACAATGCAATCACAAAGCAATTAATTAATGGCTTAATTATTTAATTATTTGTTTGAGTGTGTGTGTGTGTGTGTGTGTGTGTGTGTGTGCGTGTGTGTGTGTGTGTGTGTGCGCGCGCGTGTGTGTGTGTGTGTGTGTGTGCGTGTGTGTGTGACTTCTGCATTACTGTGGGGTCAGTGGGGAACATGTTTGGTGCAAAGTCCCATTTAAAAGACACAACTACCCTTATACACGTCTCCCTTCCTCTATTCATTTTGAAGATTCTGATCTTGAGTTCAGGTAATTGCCCACTTTTTACATGATCTTTAGAATCATAGTAGATTCAAACCATTAGTGTTGAATAATTTTTGTATATGATATTACAGAGTAAATGCAATAGCACATTGTTGAAATTATAATATTCGGTATGCATAACTGTAATGAGAGGTGAATTAATGCTCAGTATATTTGATTTGATTTGAATAAGCTTTGTTTTTGTTATGTTATAAGTTTATACTCATGCAATTGTCCTGTTGAAAGCAAGCAAAAATGAGATTACAAATAATCTAGAAACATTTATTTATTTAAGTCTTATTTGATTAAGCCTTTTATTAAAAGAATACTTACAAAGACCTACATTCAATAATAATATGCTGCTTTTTATTTTGAAAAGAAAAAATGCACAAATAGTATCTAACATTATGAATTTGAATACAAGAATTAAGCAGTCAATTTTCTTTTTCTTTTTATCTTACTTATGGTCTTATACATAGTCATTTGTAAACAGTTTTTATGTTCCCTGATTATTTAAAATTCTACTTCAATTAAACACTGAATACATTTTACAAATACTTCTTTTGTTCATTTTATTTAATAAAGACTCTGCCTGAATCCCTATTATATATTACAGATACATTACTCAATTACATTACTTTATATTTTAAAGTACAGGAATTGTTATGACCACATTCTTCATAGAAAAACTGGTGTTTTGTAGTTTGTCCTAGGATATTTCAGTTTACAGAATGCAAACCTCAAAAAAACATCTTTCCTCCAGTTTCAAACATAATACTCATTGTCCTTATCATCAAATCAATATCATCAAGGTATTTACCAACGGAAAGGAGTCATGGAAATCATCCTCAAATTCTTTTATTTTTATCTTCCTCTTCGAGGAAGTGGGTGGTGTTCTCTGAAAATGTCCTGAAAGAGGGTCGTCAGGGGTCCTTCCTCTTAGCTTCTGTTTTCTGAGGGTTCAAATAATGTTCAAAGGTTGAAAATCAACAATAATGCTAGCCATTATTCTTGGGTTGCTGTGTTATCCTCACTTTTCTTATGCACTTACAGGCTACCATGAGTGTGGAGAAGAAAGAACCCCGGCAGCCATGCTGCTCCAAACTAAAGGTCAGTGATTCTGTTGCTTAAAGACACCCCTTAAAATTCAGTTTATATTTTTCTGCTGTACAGTTTTTCTGTAATTATATGCAATGACATTATAACCAGACTTAATGATATTTCGTAGCACAAAATCTTGCTTATGAGCCTTTTATAAAATTGTTTTAGGGAAAATAAGAATTGACACTTGAGGTTTTTAGTTATTTAATGTACAAAAAGTGCACATAAGCACTAAACATAAATTTATCTGCATTTAGTCTTGATATAAAAATGTATACATGTGAAGGTTATATAGAAATAAATAAACTTCTAGATATTCTAAATGCTGCAAAAAAGAATAGCAAGTATAAGAAATAGAAGTCATGATGAAGGTGAAAAAGTGTCCTAAATATAGACAAACAATTGAAAGAAATTAAATCTGCAGAGCCGTAGCACTTAGTGGTTAGCACTGTTGTCTTGCACCTCAAGGTTCCAGGTTCGATTCCCACCCCGAGTCTGTTTGCAAGGAGTTAGTGGGTTTCCTTTGGGTACACCAGTTTCCTCCCAAAGTCCAAAAACATGCAGATTAAGTTAACTGGCATTCCTACAGTGTATCCTGTGATGGATTGGCACATTGTCCAGTGTGTACCCCGCCTTGTGCCCTAAGTTTCTTGGGATAGGATAAAGGCCCCTTGCAGCTATGTATACAGGATAAAGTGGTACAGTATAGACAATGAGTGAGTGAGCCATAGCAATGACTTGTCCATGTCATTAAGACTGGCGTGACAAGATTTAAGTGAAAGCTTATGGAACTATATATTTACAGGGGATTATAATTGTCCCATGACACAAGATTTCACAACTTGTTCTCAGAATAACAAAAAGAAAAAGGGGGAATCCAGCAGCCCCTAAAAAAAAATTGCAGGATAAACAGATGAGCAGAAACAACAGAAAACAAGCTCTGACCTGAATTGTGATCTCTCTGTCCCTAAAGAAAATCTTTCCTTCTAAAAAAAGATAATATGTGTATAATTTGGAACGCAAACATTTAGACAAATTAGACCTCTTTGGCAAAAATTCCCTTCATTATCTTCTGAAGGATGAAGGGTTGCATGTATTTTGTTAGGAAAGCTGGTGATGATTGACAGAAAAGTAACCCTCGCAAATTTTGGGACAAACTGTGACCAAGATCTCTTAATGTTTAACCAAACCCATACTCAAACAAGTACAATACATATTAGAATGTAATTTTTATACTAAAAGATTAATACTATGGTGATTTTATACTGTTAAAATAATTTTTAAGGGGTGTAGCAAAGCTCAACATTTTCATGGTGACTTCATTCACTTCCTATGCAACTCATAAAACAAACAAACAGAAGCAACACTAACAACAACAACAACAACAACAACAACAATAGTAATAACAACAACAACAACAACAACAACAACAACAACAACAATAATAATAATAATAATAATAATAATAATATCTTATTCCATATATCAAATATAAAAATATCATCGTTGTCAATATCATTAACAAATGTTTCAGTAAACAAAAATCAGTACAGTATAAGAATGGGAAAACTATAAATTAGTTTACTAACTATAAAATGTTAGGATTTTTCACATACTCAGAACACACACATAAAAAACACAATGGTCTTCGCAAATTCTATTTTTTAAATAAATTATTAAATTAATAATGAATGTATAATCTTATATGTATATTATTACATATAACAAATTCATAAATATACGATACAAATATCTCTGAAAAAAGTGTATTCAATATGTCATTAAAAGTGTTATTTTTTGTATTCCCTCTCATCTCATTTTTCCTCTTTATTCTAATGTTTATTTGTCTTAGATGTTTCTGGCCGCCTTGTCCTTTGTCTACTTTGCCAAAGCATTACAGGGCAGCTACATGAAAAGCTCAGTCACACAGATTGAGAGACGCTTTGAAATTCCCAGCTCCCAAATTGGATTCATTGATGGAAGCTTTGAAATTGGTAAGAAAAAAGATGCAATTGTACCTATATGTACAATATGTATCAAACATTTTACCTACAAAAAACCCAAATTTCAAAAACGTTGGAACATTATGGAAATTGGCAATAAAACCAAAAAGGAATCCTCTGTAAAGTATCTTCACCTTTTATTCTACTGAAAACACTTTGCACACTGTTTGATGTGTCATCGTGAATTTAATTGTTTACAAGCCCACATCATGATATCCACTATAGAAGCATAATTTTTTTTTAAGACTGCCAGATTGGGGATCACACATATTCAGTATTGTTTCTTTGTCCCTGCCCATTAAACTTTGAGATTAGATAGGTCTCCTTGTATTTTTTGATGATTATGTGTGCTAACTTTGGGGAATGTTATTCTGAAAGTGCTGGCCAATTTGCTGGTGCATCTGTTGGTGAAAATCCCCATCATTGCTCTAAAAGGACTAGACCTTACTTTGAAATGGTTCACCAGTTTACCAGAACTTACCAGTTACATTGTAATTTATAATTGTCACATTGTTTTTGGTCTTAATTCGGCCCTGTCCCAACTTTTTTTTGCAGGATGTTGCAGGCATGAGATTTGAAATTAGTATATATGTTATGGTAAATCACTAAATCATGTGCTGGTGTAGTGTTTTCGATATAATTTAGGGTGAAGAGAGGTTATAGATGATTCCTTTTTGTTTTTATGGCTAATTTCCATACTGTCAGCTTTTTGGATTTGGGGTTCCTCAGCTGATATTGTGGCCTAGCTTGTCATAGTTTTTTTTGCTGACTGGCAGAGGTGGATGGAGTATCCAAAAATTGTATAAAAATACTCAAGTAACAGTAGCTGTACTTCAAAATAATATTACTCAAGTAGAAATAAAAAGTAGTCATCCAGAATATTACTATTTAGGAGGAGTAAAAAAGTATTTGGTGAAAAGACTACTCAAGTACTGAGTAATTGTTTCAATCGTAATGCTTGGTTTATTAATTAATTAATTATGTAAGCAGCCAGACAAAAAGATGAAATAATGTACAAATTCTGATGTTCCCAAATAATAAAATGAATGAAATAAATTTAATAAAATAAATGAATAAAATGTAATAAAATAAATGAATAAAATGTAATAAAATAAATGAATAAAAATTAATAAAATAAATGAATAAAATGTATATCTTTACAAAACAGAAAGTTAAGGTATAAGGAAACATTGTTTTTTTCAATTTTTTCAAGCTTTTGAAACAAATACCTACTGTATGTAACATATGTATGTTTGAACAGTGTAAACTATTTCCACTGTAAGATATACTGTATATTCAGTTGTCCTCCAAATGACTCAGCAGTTAAAAGATAACATTATATATATTTTAACATTGCAAAATTAAATAAAACAGCTTAACTAACTGCCCCTCCACTAAGCACCATTTGTGTGTGGTCATTACACCACATGTGGTTATTGTTATTGCAGCTGATTGGTCAAACAGAGTCATGTGATCATTGTTGCTACGTCTAATTGGTGAAACACAGTCACATGGTAGATCCACCAGCTGCATTTCTCCAGCAAAAACAAAGAATATCTAATGTGTAGAATAAATGGTTCAAAAAGTAATGAGTCGGGTGTAGCCGAATGTAGAGGCATAAGAATAGCGTCACTTCTTCACAAATCAACTCAAGTAAAAGTAAAAAGTATTGTGCAGTAAAACTACTCATAGAAGTATTTTTTTTCCCAAATAGTTACCCAAGTAAATTTAACGGAGTAAACGTAACTCATTAATACCCACCTCTGCTGACTAGCCACACAATTTAAAAATAATTTTATGTTACATGCATACTACAAAGTTCATAGTGATTTGCTCCTTCAAAAGTTATTCTGCTTGAAATGAGGCTGTCGGAGATTTTATAATTTTATTTTTTAACTGCTGGGTTCCTTTTTTTTTTTTTACTTGTGTAGGCAACTTACTGGTGATCACATTTGTGAGTTATTTTGGAGCAAAACTTCACAGACCCAGACTGATTGGATTGGGATGTCTGATCATGGCCATTGGCTCTTTCATCACTGCCATGCCTCACTTTTTCCAGGGACTGTAAGTTACAGTATAACTACATTCCGGCAAAAAGGTATAGACAATAAAGAGTCTGAGGGTAATAACACAGAAAATAACTTTTAACTAACAACTTGCCAACAAGTTGCGAAAATTTTCTAATACTGAAAAGCACACTGTTATATAAGTGTTTACCATCAGACATGAGAAAATAAAAGTAGAAATATGGAGAATATGGAGAAACTCCAGAGACAAATATCTTTGGTGACTGGTGTGGTGAGTAAATGTTACAAAAGCACCTTGTTGACTGTCTTTGTCGTTGATGACAAGAAATACCATCATCAGGGATCTGTGAGTGTCATGTAGTGGAAAGAAAGAAAGAAAAGAAAGAAACAAAGAAAGAAAGAAAAAAAAGAAGTTTTCAGGTTTCATTGAGCCTGTGTTTAGCAGACAACATAGCAGACAAACCAAAGGGCTAGGTGATACTTAGACAAATGGTCAGGAGCAGACCCCTTTTGGTGTTATTAAACAGTGTGTCATTTTTCATGAGCGGAGTCTAGCTGGAGGCAAACTAATTCCCTGAGATAAATTGATGCTGTCTTGCAAGATTTGTTGTCTTATATTTTAACACCGGGTGAAGAAGATACAAGTTCATTTGAACATGTACAATCACTCACTCTCCTAAAGCAGTAGTGTTACTACAAAATGTTACAAACTTGTTCAGTGGATAGAATACCACATATAAAATGATGTAATTAAGCAACAACAACAACAGTCAGATGTTCTGAAAGATACTTCTTGCAAATCTCATCAGATCACCAATTAACAGCACCTTAGACAGGAGCTGTTATGACGGCTTTACAGAGCATAAGTAGCAGACACATCTCAAAATCAATTGTTCAAAAGAGATTATTAAATATTTTACATTTTACTGCAGGTAAAGATTTATACATTCTTAGTTTCTCTTTTGCCAAATCGTCCTTGTTTTGTAAGGGGCTTGTTATCTAGATAGTAATTTGAGGCATAAACCTGAGCTTACACAGTAAAGTTTGCATAGTGAACACTAACCCACTCTTATCATTACTCAACAGAAAGTTCAGAAATGGTGCAATATCATTATGACATGTGTTGACATTCAGACACTTGGAGATTTACAGTATGAGGGAAAACACCTCATGTTATTCTTCCTAGTTCTCTAATTTCTGATTAACCTTAGTTGGGTATGAAAAGCCTTTAGACGAATATCCATATCTACAACAGACAAATATTTTATTTTACCTTACGGGATATGAAATGTGCACTGCAACTACAAGCATTTCTGATGATTGCCTCAGTGAAATCCCTTTGTCTAACTGTGTATACCTAAAGGTTTAAGTTTTTGAAAATTTATTTATTATTTATTATTTTTGTTTTACTTGTAATAAAAGCTAGTGTGAGCTAGAACTTAAAGTCATTACTCATTCGATTCATTCAAAATTGATATTGTTATGCCTTCAGTGAACTCAATGGATTAAGCATAACATCAGCTCTATAAAGGCCTGATGAAATAAAGGCACAGACTTAACAAAATTAAGTAGTAGTTTTGGGGCTAAACACTAATCAAAACAGGCAGAGTACAAACAAAAAGCTAGTTAATTGTCAGAGACACAGCACAGACAAAGTGTTTTGAAATGGAATAGTCCAATTGCAAACTGATGCGCTCCAGTAATAATCTCCAGTAATAATTCAGTACATATGCATATGATATGCAGTTGGTTAGAAAAAAATGAGGGTTGTGAAAATTTTCTACGATGTGTCTGAATCTGACAACTGTACACACTGAGATTGTTTAACGATACAGTATCTCAACCACCATTCCCAGTGTTACTTCAAAAATGTGATTAATTGATCGATTAATTAATTAATTAATTAATTAATCCATTTAGCAACAGACTGATTTTACCATTGCCTAGGGCTTTTGCGTCACTGCCACAAACAGTTACAGTGACCATGAAGCTGCCTTGTAAAATGTACACAATTTTATTAAGAGCTGAAAAAAACATAAAAAGGTTAATTGGTAATCATAATGGGTTAGAGTTCTTACAGAGTTTCAATGAGGACACTGAAGATGGGTCACAATCTCCCCATTTTCTAATTTGAGCCTGAAACCCTGTCCTTTACCCAGAAGAGAACTTTTAGTATGTACCACCTAACACCCCACCCCACTCCCCACCCCACTCCCCACCGCATTAACAAGGCTCTTCTACACTTGCTACAGTTTAGAGATTAGTACAGATAAGTTAACCAGACAAATAGAGTTTACTATGTAAAACCTAGTAATGTTTAATAATCTAATCATTGTCTGGGCTTTCTACGTTTAAACTGATTTCCACAGGAAAATGTGTGCAGAAGGCAAACACAACAAGATAAACAGTCCAAAGTCACTACCACAGAAAATAACTAGGGTACATGTGAAGGCAATAAACACATTACCATAATAACGTACTTACAGGAATTCATAACCAACCCAGAAAAAAACATACACATGTATATGTAATGTGAAACCATACAGATGGTACCACACTTATTCGTTTTTGAGAAATATACTATGCTGGCTATGATAGTATTGCATGGATGTAATCATTTACGTGTTTGCTTTTACCAGAGATGTACCTCAGCTATGACATGTCTTTGGACAGGTACAAGTATGAGACAACAATCAAACATTTCTCTGAGTTCAATGACACTGAATCGGTATTCCCATGCCTTTCAACCGGGAGCCATTCACAAGAGGATGAATCTAGCAACACTCAGAGTCAAACAGGTGAGTGACAGCTACTTTATCCAGTCAGAAGATATCACATAACATACTGTAACAGTAGCACCAGTTAAAAGAATGCACGACTAGGGAGGGGACAAATATGCTGGTCAGTTGTTGTTTTTTCCCCCTAGCTTTTTAGCACAGAAACCTCAGAAGAGTCACACACAAGCTCACTAAAATACTGTCACATAGACGGATTTGCTTCATGCCATTATGTCTCTTAACTCAGATATTATCCAACTGCAAAATATGCACGGTAAAAATCGAACAATAATAATTACACATAGGTGTACACTAATTTATTAAATCAGCCACTAAAGACTCCCTCTTAATTTTGAAAAACCTGCTTAATCATTTCTCCACCACAATAAGACAATTCACCTTTATGACCCAGAAAAATCCAAGATAAGACCCAAAATAAACACTGCAAGCTCGTCATGCTGTTATATGATCTTAGCTGCAATTAGGCAGTGTCTGGTTTGGTTAGAATTGCTTGAATGTGATCTTTGCACTTACAGAGTGTGAGAAAACATCAGGATCGTCTTTATGGATTTATGTGTTCCTGGGTAACATGATACGAGGGATTGGGGAGACTCCAGTGATGCCTCTTGGAATGTCTTACCTGGATGACTTTGCAAAAGAAGAGAACACAGCTTTTTACATTGGTATGAAAAAAAAACTTACAATGCTTTACTGTTTGTTTTTAATCAAATTGTTATTATCTGTGCCCATGATATTGTTGTATCCCAGGGATTATTACACTTATCATAACCCAATGTGGAATATTAGTTATCATAATATGTTATCACAAATGGAAATCTCTGTCTCTCACTTTGTCTTTTTTGCTCTTATCTATGAAAACCTAATCATCTGATGAAAAGAATTGTTTTCATAATGACACATGCCCTTGTCTCTTTCTCTAAACACAGCATGCATACAGAGTATTGGTATCCTCGGCCCTATGATTGGCTTTATGTTGGGTTCCTTCTGTGCCAAACTCTATGTGGATATTGGAGCTGTGGACTTAGGTAACGTATATTAATCAGTCAATCAGTCAGTTTGTCAGTCTGTCACTTTGTATCTACCACCTGGTGTGATAAATCCTGCAATACAAAAACTACAAAACAAACAAATAAATAAATATAATAATTTGTACCTCAAGTCCATCATATTCAGTAATCTTCATGTAGGTTATATTATTGCCTGTGAAGTTTATTAGTACCAATGTACAGTGCAATGTACAATGTACCAATGTACAATTAAGGCCAATGTACAGTGCAGTATGTAAACATTCAGTATAAAGGCTAGCATTTGTCCATAGGACAGAAAGAGAAAATTAAGACCTTTTTAAATACATATAACCACAAGGCTAAAAAAATGTCTGGGACCTTTCACTCTGCAGAATGACAGAACTATGAAAGGTGCATCTGAAGCTACGGTGAATGCATTCCAGTGCAATGTAGAGAAATGTACAGAAACTTGCCATCTTAATTTTGCTGAGATAATAAGGTTATAAAGACACTAAATGGGAATTGTTTCTGATGACATTATGGTCATTTTAACAATGCAATACCTTATGAGAACTTCTGACACTTTTGTGAATATTGTAGTCCAGTAGTTTAATAATTGTGGGCAATCATTTTGTTAAAGAAAATGTATCTAGTGTTTACATTTGTAATGCATTTTTTTTTTCCACAGACACCATCTCAATTAACCACAAGGACTCACGCTGGGTGGGAGCCTGGTGGCTTGGCTTCCTGGCAACTGGTGCTGTAATGTTACTGGCTGGAATCCCTTTCTGGTTCCTGCCCAGGTCACTGCCTAAGCAAGTAGGGGGCAATTCCAGGAAAAACCAAGGTGCTTGTCAAACTGAGCAAGATTCTTTTATCCCTGTGGAGAACAAAAATGATCCACCACCAGAGAAAGCTGAACCCATTAACATAGTTGACATGGCCAAAGGTAAGATCCTTGTCAGTTCCTTTGAATAGCTTTTGATTATTTGGATCAAATACCATTTACAAACCTTGCACACACTCCCATTAAGTCTATAAACTAATTCTCAGCACATGTCAACTATTGTGTCCTTAATCATGTCTACTTGAACATCCATTAATTTGTACAGTAGGTCTAATATCATGTGTCATTTGTAGAAAATAATTGTGATGGTGTTGTTGCTAGAGTATTACAAAGTTTTTTGACTGTTCTTTTTGGTAAATTCTACAGATTTCCTGCCATCTTTAAAGAAACTTTTCAGTAACAGTGTTTACGTGCTTATCATCTGCACCGGTCTGGTCCAGGTCAACAGCTTCATTGGAATGATTACGTATAAGCCCAAATACATGGAGCAGATTTATGGCCAATCTCCTTCCAAGGGTATCTTACTGATAGGTAAGTGTTTTCTCCATTTTTAGAAATGCTGAAAATTTGTGATCTAATTTATTCATGGTATTCTACTTTTCTATGGTACGTTTGTGATTGATTTCTATTTTAATGCACTGAGAGAAATTGGTTTGTGATTCAGTACTTGGTCAAATGTTTAGTGTTACTACAACTATTTAACAAAACAGTAAGTGATTGTACAGATCAGGTGCAATAGACAGTATCATGGTTTAGGTATTAAACAAACAAAATAGCAACAATATCCACTTCAGCATCATGCTACTGATAATGAGAAAAAAATGTAAAATATTATAGGATATACAGAATGCTTTTACTTTTGATAGTGCTGATAATAGAGATACACTGCATAATCAAGTCACAAGAAATACTAGAGATGAGTTGATAAAATAAAATGTTAAAATAACTACTGAGTTATCACACTGATCCTCTACAGCTGAACTGAAAAAATATTGATATTTGATATTGATATTTTACCTTTTCAGTTCTGACACATGAACGTTTTAAGCACTGTATGTACACATTGTGGTACCCATAATACAACACAACTTCATAAGCAACAATTGGTTAACAGTTCTGTTGTGCTATTTGAAAATTTCAAATGGGTCTACATATTTTTCATGGAACTATTCCTGTTGTTTCTTCCAGGTAGTTTAAATGTACCTGCTGTGGCCTTGGGAGTCATTTGCGGAGGCTTTGTGATGAAAAGATTCCAGCTAAGTGTTGTTGGTGCAGCCAAGATGTCCATTTTAACCTATTTCCTTGCTTTTCTCTTCATGCTGACCCAGTATTTCCTGCACTGTGGAAATGCACATGTGGCAGGGCTCACTGTATCCTATCAGGGGTAAATTCAATCCCTATGATTGCTTATATTCTTATCACCTGTCAAACTGCTTTTGATTTCTAATTATAAACCCTGATTATAACAAATTTATTAAGATACCACATAAAGAATAGTTTGAATGATTGTGAGTGTAAAAGTTCTCATTAACCAAGATGGGTTGAAAGCACTTGGCAGAGTAGTTGTTTGCCTTACCACACATACACTGTGTTCCAAATTATTATGCAAATTCATTGACTAATTATAAAAATTAGAGAAAGATATCATTTGCGTAGTAATTTGGAACGCGATGTATGCATTATTTTAATAAGCCCTCTTAACCAGTTGTGATTTTTGATCATCATAAATTTATATAATTTTTTTGCCATATTAAGCAAATCACATCATATTAACAAACTGAATGCTTAATTTAAGTTTAAGTGATCAAAATCAATGTCAACTTCATCAATAGCTGCAGTAAGTAGAAGAAGTTGAGTGGTTCATATGCAGTATTAAGCATATTAAATACAGTAACATTTGTTACAGTAAATAGCTGTTTTGGTGTATTATACTGTAGATAAATTAACACCTTGTAAAAAAATCTTATAAATTTTGTTTAGTTTTTAATGAAAAAACTTTAAGTACATTTTATCTCAGTTTTTATGGTAATAATTAGTGATGGGACTCAGTAACCATTCCATTAAAATTAATATACCCATTAATAATCAGTTTAACTGCACAGTGCAATGATTCTTTGATAGTTAATGTTTTTTCAAGTACTGTATGTCACTCAAAAACATATAAAAATTGAGGTGCATTACCATACCATTTAATAACAGTTAAAATTAATAGCCATTTTTGTTTTATAATGGATTGCTTGAGATGCACAGGAAATCAACAATAGTATCAATCATCATCCCATCAATTGTTATAATTATATAGTATCAGCAACTTTACTAAATGTATTTTCCCAAATAAATTAGCTTTAATATTTATGACTTATAATATGCCTGCTAGTTTAATTATGTCAAATAGGAGTCAAGCCTTGCTCTTTTACAGGACATATAAATCATTATATTTTATGAATTAAATATTAATCAATGCTACTCTGTGACATTTCCTCCTTTTGAACAACCATTGATTTTTTAAAATCACAAGTGTGGGCTCTATTTCTCTCTGCCAGTATTCCGGATGTTTCCTCGCAGCAGCAGAGTTTGTTGTCTCAATGTAATTCAGGATGCTCCTGCTCTGTAAAACACTGGGATCCAGTATGCGCCTATAACGGCCTGACATATTCCACACCCTGCCTTGCAGGCTGCCAGCGCTCCACTGGATTTGGCAAGGAGATGGTGAGCTTCTCTGCTTCAAACATCTAGTTTTTTACCCCAAATTTACACACATAGCATATGAATGCTATATATAGGGTAGCATGAAGACCTCAAGTAGTCCACATCGATTGACAATCACAAGCAGATTGGCTTTTTCAACTGTGTTTCTCTATTAGCTCCGGGCAGTAGAAAAAGCTAATTTGATATTAATGTTATTAGCAACTGAAGTATTCTACTGACTCTACTGCTTCAGTAGATTCAAGAGAAACCAAATAAAGCTAATTACCCGAATCCCCTGCTGACAACTTGCCACACACACCAATATGCTGCTTCACTGATGTGGCTGAGGGTGCTTTCCTGAGTACCTGACCCGAGGATATTTGACCCCAAAGTTCAATGTCTTTGCATAACGTTCTTCCCATGCTTGGTGGGTTTCCTCCAGGTACTCCGGTTTCCTCCTACAGTCCAAAGACCTGCAGATTAGGCTAATGTGTGTGTGTGTGTGTGTGTGTGTGCGCGCTGCGATGGATTGGTACCCTGTCCAGGGTGTACCCTTCCTTGTGCCCTAAGTCTTAAGATAGGTTCCAGGCCCCCCGCGACACTGAATACAGGACAAGGCGGTATAGAGAATTTATACGCATTTACTGTAACATTAGATATTTAACAAAAATAAAACATAAAACCATATGACACTGACATATATATTCCAAGATTACACAACCTGCCAGAAAATGTATTTTTGCTGAGATATGAAAAATAAAATATTATAGATGCCACGCTGATTAAGTACTGCAATTGCACTTTCTTTTTTTTAAAGGTCTTTCACAACTGCTCATGTGTTGCTGAGGCACCGCTGCCTAGTATGAACATGTCTGCAGTGTTGGGTCAGTGTCCACGCAAAGACAACTGTGACTACATGTTTAAGATTTATCTGGTGGTAACTGTATTAGGGGCCTTTTTCTCAGCCTGTGGAGCCACTCCTGGATACATTGTTATGCTCAGGTAGGCCTTTAAAAAAACTTTGGTATATTTATTTATTTTTTTATATATCCTTCAAGCCTTTTACATTTTAATTTAAATCATTCCTCTTCTCCATCTTTTAGGTCTATTCATCCGGACTTAAAATCTTTGGCTATTGGAATGCAAACATTAATAGTCAGGACCCTGGGTATTATAGTTTACCATAGTATTTTGCTTCTTCTCAACATTTAAAAAATGCTGATGGCACTTGTTTATACTACTGTTTGATATAAGCATGGATTATTTTCAGGTGGAATCCCTCCTACGATATATTTTGGAGCTTTGATTGACAGGACATGTCTGAAATGGGGAATAAAGCAATGTGGAGGCAGGGGTGCATGTCGACTCTACAATGCTGATGCGTTTAGGTAAACACTTACATGCATATGAAAAAACAGACTGATAAAGATACAGACTGAAATATCTCATTTACATAAGTAACCAGACCCATCATTTAGTCCTTGGTTAAAGCACCTTCGGCACCAATGACAGCCTTAAGTCTGTCTGTGAATGATGCAACAATCTTGGCACACCATGCACTACACATACGGTATATTCAAACTTACATGCATTGTAATCTATCTTATGAAAACCAGTCTATTTAGAGTAAAACAGACTTTAGAATAAGTAGCTACTGTTTAAACACATTAAAAAAGAAAAGCATGTCTAGATAGATGCTGGAAGAGGTGAGACTGTATGCATGCTCTTTATTTTGCTCAGCATAGTACATGTACATATTATCTTTAACAATATATACACTACCAGTCAAAAGTTTGGACACACCTACTAGATCCATGGCCTTTCATGATTTTTAATTCTTTCAACATATATTATGCAATCATCTTCTCTGAACAGTTGATACTGAGTTGTGTCTGCTACTTACGCTCTGTAAAGCCTTCCTACAGGATCTAATCTTTTTGCAAATGCACTTGACAATACTGTTGTTGCAAGAACTATTTCAGAACAGCTGTCTTAAAATAACAACTGACTGTTAATTTTATTGTGTTATTCCATTGTGTTTTGAAATCTCCAGTATTGTTCTAAAATATAGAAAACAAATACAAAAACACACATGAAATTAATAGGTGTAACCAAATCAAATTTGCCATATGCATTTATAAATGACTGTTTTTACCTTCCAGAATGACTTTCCTGGGTCTCATCTATGGACTGTCATCTCTGGGTTTACTGCTGTCGGCACTATTATTTAATAGAATATTACACCGGCAACGGAAGCTGGCACTGCAAAACCAGACCACAGTCAAAGAGCCCGAAGCCAACAATACAGCCAGTGATAACGGAAATGCCCCTTCAGCTATTGTGAAGTACAAGGAAGAGCTGGATAGAGAGACCAGTATCTGAATTCTGATGTGGCAAAAACAAACATGATTTATAAGCTATACTCATGCTGATTACATGATGAAGATCTTGTACAGTGTACAGTTTGTGATGTAAGCTGTTCTGTACTAGCAATACTAGGATTGCTTATTACAACACACACACTTAGAATGCACCATTTGCTTTGGATTTTATTATTATTATTATTTTATTTTTGTACACAATATCTTAAAAGTTTATAAAATTAGTCTGTTGCATGGTCTGGTCAGTAAAACAATCAGTATTCATAAATGTGTATGTATTTTTATTCAAATAAGAGGTAATTGTCATGTTTCGTCAAGAGTTCGGACGCAGATGCAGGGAAACACTCTTTGTAATTTTTTTTATTCGTCTCTCAAGGAAATGATTCAGTCCAAAAAAACAAAACAAAACAAAACTTGGCAAAACCAAACAGGAACTGAACACAAACTAAACGCAGAGCGGAGAGCGGGCGCGTATCCTTTTCCAGCCTAAGAACTAAACATGCGGCGATCCGCCGAAACACAGGAATCCCTCTCTGTTCGAGAGATAGAGACGAAACTTGAACTTGACCTTGACGTCAGTGAACTCGGAAGTCCGATTTGCTGGACGCGCTCCGCTCTCCAGCCGTGGCTCAGTCCTAAGAGGAGAGATGACAGAGGGAAGGTAGGGACATGCAGGCCGACACACACATATGCAGTTTCAACGGATGACAAACAGAGAACAGACAACGTACTATGGGCGCGGCTGGTGAATTCCATTCAGTGCTAATGGGGGAAGACATACACACGTAGACACACTAGGGGGAGACAAGGAGGCGGCTAAGTAAAGTGAGCCAGATCTGAACCCCCGAGGCTGGGGTGGCACAGATCGGACAGTAATTTAAAAATAAAGGCCGAGTTGTTAGACTTTATTTTCACTATACCTCATTTTCAGCAAGTCAATTTTTTTACATAAAACCAACTAGCTGTTCCTTTAAACAGGCTGAACGATTGAAAAAATAAACGTGTATTGCGATTGTCATAATTAGGACTCCAGAAGAAATAATTTATGAATGTAAATGTATTTACATAAACTTTAGTAGTATTAAATGGCAGAGTCTTAGGATATATTGAGGATTTTTCAAGTTATTCAAAATGAAATATGCCCACTTGTACATGAGAATATCCCTTAGTCATTATAACCTTTCCCACTTCCCACACTGACCAAACATGTTTAAATGACCCCTAACGCAACTACACCGGTCCGAAAAAGGGACAAAATAAACAGCCCTCATTCTGTGCAAGAGTGCAGTCTAAAGGTTATCAGAGGCTCAAATAAAGTGTCAGCTGTCCCACTACGCTTTGATGTCCTTTGATGTCTGTTTATATTATACTAAGATAAAATTCATCTTTTCTCAACTGAAAATTGTTGTAAAAAAAATACATGTTCGATTCAACTGACAGAAAAGTTCTTATTTTCATAAACAATTTGCCTGTGCGTAGGTGCCCCCTGTTGGACAAACCTCCAATGTGCAGTGACATCATTTCAGTAAATTACTTATATACAGTGTATACAGTATATATAGAGTCAACCAAATTATTTTATTTTTTTAATTTTTTTAAAAATAATTTTAACCATATACTTTAAACAGCAAAAAAATATATCTTAATTCATTTGTACTGTAATTTAAAGGCGCTATCTGTATAACACCAATAAGTGTGTGAAAGCTGTGCTTAGGCGCCCCCTATTGGACAAACCTCCCATGTTCAGTGACATAACTTTAGTAAATTACTTGGATACAGTGCATCCAGTGTATACAGAGTCAACCAAAAAATGTGTGTTATTATTTATTTTTAACTATTTTTTATAGAGTTAACCCTATACTTTAAACGGAAAGAATTCACCTGTACTATAATTTGGTTCTAAAAGGCTCTATCTTTAAAACACCAATCAGTGTGTGAAATGTGCCAATGAGCCAATCAGCTTTCATTAATTTACAACATCACCTAAATGCTCTACAATTAAATGGGCTTTTATAAACATAATTAAAAGAGCTTTGCTACAGAGGGCAGCTACACAGAGAGTAAGAGAATTTTTAAAATCTTGTTTCAACTACTGCACTCACTTAAACATAAACTTTCCTGTCACTCTACCTTCAAGGCAAATGCCTGATTAAAACATTCCTTGTCTGTCAGCAGAACTGGGCAACTGTTTTAAACTCTCCACACTGATTTGGTACAACTCATTAAGGTTTATGGGCCTTCTCGCTTGGACATTTTTATTTCAGGCTACACATTTTTGGGGGGATAAATATGGGATTCAGCTAAAGGGCATCAAATGTTCTGGCTGATATCTTAAAGTGTAGCTTCAGACTTAAAATATAATCCAAATAATGGATTGTAAATAATCCACCTTGATGTTGCTTGAGGGTTTCTCCCCACTTTTTGCTTCAGGAAATAAAATGCATGCATGGGTTAAAATCAGGTGATTTACTTAGAGCGTGCTTAGTGGGTTTCTTCAGGGTTCTCCAGTTTCCACCCACAGTGCAAAAAGTAAACTAACTGCAATGGAGTGGAATAAACTAACTGCAATTAAAACATTTCCTGGAATAAACTAACTGCAATTAAAACATTTCCTTTAGTGTGTGGGTGTGTGCTTGTGTGCCCTACAATAGACTACAATAGTCCAGAATGTATCCTGCTTCATGGCCTGAGTCTCCTGGGATAGGCTTCAGGCATCGTGCAACCCTATACAGGATAAGGGGTACATTCTTCTGCTACAAGAGAAAATATCATAAAAAATGTAATTATAATGACTGATATATTTTAAATGTTTATTTATTTTAATGGTTGCACTGTCGCCTTGCACCTCCAGGGTCTGGGTTCGATTCCTGGCCAGGTTCAATTCCTGCCTCTGTGGGCATAGAGTTTGCATGTTCTCCCTGTGCTTGGTGGGTTTCCTCCAGGAACTCCAGTTTCTCCCCCAGTCCAAAGTGGACTATGGCTATTTGGTGTTCCCAAATAAGTTCTCATAGTGTGTGAATGAGTGAATGTGTATGTGCCCTGTGATGGATTGGCACCCTGTACAGGGTGTATTACGCCTCGTGCCTTAAGTTTCCTGAGCGACCCTGTATTCATGATTAAGCAGTAAGTGCACAGGTATCAGAGCACAATGCAGGTCCAGCACATTCGCACTGATTGGACTTATGACACTGTCACCTGGCAACTGTGCATTTAGAAGGTATTGGTTCTGCCTGTTCAGCACTCTGCAGGGTATATGCCTGCAGATCTGCATGTTCTGAACAATACAGGATGTTTTCTTGTGCCTCTGCCCCTCTTGAGACCCATGTTGTTACAAGTATCTTATAATATAATTGTGTACGTCTGACCCCTCAGGGGATGACTCCACCTCTTGGCTGTGCTGTGGTGTCTGGCACCAGGACATTGGCACCTGGATGCTGTGGCAAGTGGGGTGGAGGCTCTGTGGATCAGACTTGTTTGTCCAGTGCATTCCATTGGTGCTTCATCAGAGTGGGATCTGGGGAATTTGGAGGCTAAGGTGGTGACCCCCTTGGCTGATGGGCCCCATGCGCAGTGGGCTGTGGTGCACTAGGTGTTCTGGTGCCTTTCTTTTTAAATTCAACATTGACTTTTGGTGATTTTTGCTGCATTGGCTTTTCTGTGGAACCGGACCAGACTTTTGGTGTCCGTGGGCCTGGGTGAGCCTTGGATCCTGTCATTTAGTTTACTGGTATATACTTGATAATGAATGATATTCAATTCACCTGGTGCTGGTGTTAATGAGATGGCTGATCTGCATATAGATTCCTCTCAGTCAATCCATCTGCTCATCCCAATCCATTTCGTCTGCACTGCCTCTTGATGAATGACCCACAGCCAAGGATTTTGCAACCTTTCCGCTGTTTCTCTGACATTACACAGCAAGGTGTAATGAGGTAATTGTCAGAAAGATGAAACCATCTATTTGTGTTCTGGACCCTTTTCCGACAGTTCAGTTTAAATCCAACCTCTTTGCGAAAGGTCCCCTGATTACCAGGATCATAAATCACTCTCTCCAGACTGGATATGTTCCCCCTACACTGAAAACTACTGTCACCACACCACTTCTTTAAAAAATACACCTTAGATTCAGAAGTACTTGCAAACTACAGGCCCATTTCTTACCTACTTTTCCTTTCTAAAGTGCTAGAAAAGTCATTGCTGCACAGCATCAGTCTCATCTAAAACAAAGTTATTTGTTTGAAAAATTCCAGTCTAATTTCCATCCCAGCTACAGCATGGAAACTATGGAAGCAAATTATCTTATTAATAATTCACACAAAAGACATGATGCACACATGCATATCCCAATCCACATGCATGAAACCCAAAAAAAATCACAAAAAAAGAGAAAAAACTCATGTGCACAAAATAAATATATAAATTCATAAAATACATTTCACAAATGCAAATGCATTATAAATAATTTTTTTTTTTTATTATTATTATTATTATTATTATTATTATTATTATTATTATTATTGTTTAATCATGTGTTGGCAAACCATTGTGATATTAAAAGTAAGTTTAAGGAGGAAACTAAAAAGCATATCTAATTTATTTTACATCTGCAGAATTTGTAAATCTAAGATATACATCCTATCCAGATAAATTGCTAAAATGTCCATCAGAAAGTTTTGGATACAATTACAAACATTTATGGCATAAGATTACTTCAGATGGCATATCAGCTTTTGAACATATGACTGTCACATTCATATTGTGGTTCATCCCCAAAACTATAGGAAATAAAAGATTTGTAGAGATGCTGTAAAGATGAAATATGACTTAAAAATAATCAAGTTAAACATTACCTATTTAAATGCATTTTATAAAAAGGGGTAAACAGAAATAAACTAAACCAATATTGGAGGAACATCACTGCTTTTTTTCTGTAGAACTTTTTGCATGGTTAATTTGGAGACACTCTTCAAACAGGCCTTTGTTTGCGTGATGTAAAGTATTGCTTTTCCCTAAGGACAAACACTTACATTACTTGTATAGTTTTGGTTGAATTATTTTCAATACTTGTTTATGCAAAAAAAAAAAAAAAAGTCCCCAAAGGAACAGAACACTCTAGACAAATTTGCTTTTTCAATTTAAATTAACATTAACTATCAATTTATTTTACTTATCTAAACAAAGATGCGCACAGATACATACATGAATTGATAAGATCATTCAATTTATTTAGAAAATAAACACACCCAGTCCATCCTTAAAATAAAGTCAACACAGATCTAAAAAACTCTTCAATAAAATAAAATTAAATATCATGGTTGTAGGAAGCATTTGGCTTGGTGGTTAGCACTGTTGCCTTGCACCTCTATGATTTGGATGTGCTGCCTGCCTCGGGTCTGTGTGAATTGAGTTTGCATGTTCTTCCCAGGCTTGATACTGTAGGTTTCCCCCCATAGTCAAAAAGCATGCAGAGTAGGCCAGTTCCCAAGTTGCCTACTGTGTGTGTATGTCCCTGCAATAGATTGGCTCCCTGTCCAGGGTGTACCCAGCCTTGTGCCCCACGTCTACTGGGATATAGGCTCCAGGAACTCCAGAACCCTGTACATTTGATAAAAAATATAAAAAATATATAATTCTCAATATTCAATCCATATGAAAAAGAAAAAAAAACTGACCTATTCTTACTACAAACCTAATGAAATATGTTTTGTAACTACTTACTTCTTTATTCTTATTACTGCAGTAATTAATATCCTTCAGCTGGCTACAATTATTTATCCCTAACTGATGCCGTAACTATCCACTTGTTTCTTATAATACCATATCATAATATGCATCCGTGGAAACATTGTTACTATGTTTAGAAAAGTTAAATTATGGGCCTGCATAAAAAAATTAGATGAAAACCTGAAATAACTACAATTGGCCACAAGTGTAGTCAGAAAAGAATCATGAATAATCATGATTAGAGTCATTTAAATGCATTTTGAATTTGCATTGTAAACTTTCCCAGTAGAATAATAAAAAAAAAACGCATACACCAACTGTCAAAGTGATGAAATCTAAACAGCTGTGTGGCCATAAAAAAAACCTTGTTATTGATGTTATTGTAAAAAAAAAAAAAAAAAAAACTACAATCTTTAATTTACTGTGGAGCATAAAGACTGGGCTTTGGAGCAATGGAAAAAAGGTCCTGTGGTTGATGCAATTTACAGTAAGATTAATGGGTGCATGAGGATAGCAGGGAAGAAAAGAAGCTAATAAAGTTATGCACCCATCATGCATAGTGCCCACTGTATGGAGTGTCTGGATGCAGTGTTATGATCTTGTGTTGATTCAGTTGGTCAGGTTTAGGCCTTAACTAGATTATCATGTTAATGGATTCTGTTTTATTGTTGATGGCATGGGCATATTCTAGAACAGCAATCTCAAGATTCATCAGATCCAAAAGGTGAAAAAGCAGTTCTGGGAACACGAGGAATCGTTTTCACACATGAACTGGTTGACCTGCCCTTAGACCCATTAAATTTTTTTTAAGATGCACTGGAGAAGAATGTAAAGATTGGAACAACTTTTCAGTGTATAACCTGTGGCATCTGTCCATCCATTCATCCATCTATTATGTATACAGTACTTATCCTGTGTAAGGGTACAGTTGGCCTGGGTCCTAATCTTGGAGCCAAACTTAGGGTACATGCTTGATGGGGTTGCAGCGCATCACAGGGCACACGCACGCACGCACGCACGCACGCACGCACGCACGCACGCACGCACGCACGCACGCACGCACGCACGCACGCACACATACACACGCACACATACACACGCATGTGGAAAACATGCAAACTCCACGCACACAGACTGGAGCTTAAGTACCTTGCACTTAAGACTGCTCTTAAGTAACAAGTTGCACAGCTTTTTTGAGTTTACTTATTTTTTAGGAAAAGGTCTGACTAAAACTAAATATTTCGAATAGTTTTTTAGATGACTCAATAATCAAAATATTAAAGTGGCCCAACTTCTAATTTAAATATTTCAGTGAGCTTAAGTAGTATTGCACAAATTCCCACCCAATAATGTTCATGTGTTGTAATTGTTAAACTAACACCATTGATGGACTTACATAAATGATTAACTCACTTGAGATTTTACGAGGATTTTAAACAACAGATGCTGTTCCTGGCACAACCCTCCCTTTTTATCCGGGCTCGGGAATGAGTCACTTACTCATTCTTTTATTTAAAAATATCATAACCATTTTAAAAATTACAGTAGCAAAGATGAACAGTTGTTGCCCTTTTTCCCACCAAAGTGTCAGAAACAAAAAACGAGTGTTTATTTCTGAACATGTGAATCTGAGGCGAGCAGGTCTCTCCCATTAAAGTGCCATAAAAACTTTTAGATTGATTCAAAGTTGTACGTTCAGCTCTTTGGAAATTCAATGTTTAAAGCATAGACCTGACCTAACATCACTTTCAAAACTGCTGCAGAATAACACAGCAATTTCAACAGCTTGGTCATGCTCCTCTAATAGCTCCAAAAGGACAACCATGTGACAGTTGTAATAAGCAAACATGAAAACATGAAGACAAAGTTTCCAAAGAAGGAGGACATTGTTTGTGTAAATCAGCCATGTGATCACAATTAAACAGAGCTTCCAGAGAAACAAGCCAAGAAGTGCACAACTGTTTACTTATATTTATATTATCAGCTATATAAAAATGCTTAACGGATTCATGTATCCTCCTAATTTAATGTGTTATTTGCTCACCATTCAAAAATTATGATGTTTGTCTATGAATGACTTGCCTGATTATTCACTGTTCACTTTTAAATAATCATTATACATTTTACAATTTAATGTGAAAAATAGTGAATAAAAAATATTTTATCTACAATCAACCACAATTATGAAGTCACAATGACTTCACGTGATTAGATTCACACTGAAAAGGTTAAATCTTACTTCACAGTTACTTGTTATATTTACTGATACACCACCAAATTAGCTGCATGCCAGTTATACAGTGAATTAGAGCAACAACAACAACAAAAAAATAAATTTTTTATGAAATGGCTGTTGCGGTAAGTGTTTTATGGCACATTTATAAGCTAATTTAAATATTTGTGATGTTTAAGTTAAAATAATGTTGTGTAATATGGTAAAGAATGCTACACAGAAACTGTAATAAGAGGCACCATTTTATTTTGACATTAAAGGGTAAGGAGCAGAGATTTCTGAATGTATGGGACTGAAAGAAATTTTCACACATCTGTAATCTGTATGATGTGACTGAATTACTATTTCTTAATTGATCTATGCACATACCCTCTGAGTAGAACTGAAGTGGGACAAAATAATTCTTAGTCTTTTAAAGACTATATTGGAATTCTGTTGACATTAGCTGCAAAACACCAGTGGGCATTGTCAGTGTTGTTAACTAGATAATGCTAATAAGCTGCTTGTGCTAATGTTAACCATTTAACTTGATGTTAGCCTTTGATACTGTCTGGCTGTATAAGATATGGATGTAATTTACTGGTTATCTCCTCATATTTACATGTGTAACATTCGTAGATGAGAATTATTGCATTAGTGAAACTCTGAAGGCAATGTAAATTTGCAATTTTTATATCAAAAAACTTACCAAATATTGAATTACCACTACTCCTTTCTTCTGTGTTTTTCTCGTACTTCTGTTAGCCAAGTGTTTGCAAGGCTTGTGCTTGTGCCTCTTGTGTACTGCCTTGCATTACAGTGCTGTGAAAAAGTATTTATTTAAACTATTTATTTTATTGATTTGCAATAAAATGTCTTTTGGATTGAGATCATCATACATTGAAGTTTTACACAAAGTTAATCAAAATAATTTCATTTATTAAGAAAAATAGCTGTCCAAACTTTCCTGGCAATAAGTGAAAAAGTAATTGCCCATCTATCCCCTCCTTGCTAAATCATAAATAAATTGTGATTTTTGGAAAGCTAAATTTTACTTGCCACACCCAGGTCACACACCTTGTTTTTTGTTGAAGGCGAGCCAGGCATTTGTGTTCTTCTTGGTCAGCAGTGGTTTTCACTGTGTGTCGTCCTGTTAGTTCAACAGCACATCCATTCAAGAAACCTGTCCAACCTGTTCAATGAATTTCTGACAAAATCAACTACATAGCGGACAGGGGGAAAAGAGCAAAGACAGTTGGGGCGAGAATGAAGTAAGGATGCTAAACACATTGTTTTAAAAAGCAGCTAGGAAAGATAAAGAGTGATGTTTTATAATTATGGTTATTGGTTTTCTTTATTATGTTTATTATATTGGTTATTTATGTTCCTTGTGTTGATGGATTCATGGAGCTGTCTTGTTTAGTGTTTAGTTAGGCTGTGTCTCCTCATGTGTAAATACTGTTCTGTGTGTCTCCAGTGTTGGTCTTCCTTTTGTTTAGTTCTTTGTATGTATTGTCCCTTGTCTGTTTAGATTATGTTTAGATGTGTGTAGCCACATGAGGGATTATCCACTAGCAGGTTTAGCCACTAATAGGCCTAGCTGCTAGTAGGGTTAGCCACTAGTAGGGTTAGCCTCCAGTAGGCTAACCTCTACTGGGATTGACTGCTAGTGGTTTTGGTCGGTTAGCCGCTAGTTTGGATTAGCCTCATGCGTGCCTTACCTCTTGTGTTCCGGTTCCCCTAGTAGGTCAGTACTATGCCGATTAGCCACTAACTCCCTTAATTACTAACCCGGTTAGGTCAGCAACCAACTATATCAATAAACAGTGTAGCTACTAATCCAATTAACCGCTAACCTGTGCAGTCTCTGGTCCTGTCTCGTCCTGTCACTAGCCTGTCTCGTCCTATCTCATGCAGTCTCTGGTCCTGTCTTATCAAATTCAAATTCAAATTTTATTTGTCACATACACAGTCATACACAGTACGATATGTAGTGAAATGCTTAGGCGACTGCCCGTGACCTTAGAATAAAAACTATTTAAGACTATTTACACAAAAGAATATAACAGAGAATGTAGAAAAAGATTTAACTAAGCATAAAATAATAAAATATATGTAAAAAATATACAATAAGAAAAATATAAGAAAATAAAAATATGAGAAAAAAAAAAGAGAATAAGAAAATAAGAAAACCTGGGTGCAAATGTAGAAAAAATATACATCTGATATAGGGAATATATTAAAGCCTAGGTGAACCTTGGTGTACAGTATGGAAAAATATGGAATATGAATAGAGATGTCCAGGGGGTGTGTGTCAGGGGATACCACCAGAGGGTGCCAAAGCGCCCTCAGACTCCATTTTGTGTTTTGTTTTCTTCTGTAGTTTGGGTGGACTCAAATTCCCAGAATGCACCTCAGTCAGGTGATGTGGCGCTCACCTGAACTGAGGGTGCTAATTAGTGTTGATTACAAACGTTCCTGAGTTCGGTGTTGTCCTAGTCTTGCATCTGTTCGTCTAGGGTTACTGTTTGTCCTAGTACGTTCTGTCTAGCTCAATGTTCTTCCTGGTTCTGTGTTCTTCCTGGTTCTGTGTTCTTCCTGGTTCTGTGTTCTTCCTGGTTCTGTGTTCTTCCTGGTTCTGTGTTCTTCCTGGTTCTGTGTTCTTCCTAGCTCTGTGTTCTCCTGACTTTGTGTTCCTAGCTCTGTGTTCTCCTTGGCTCCATGTTCTCCTAGTCTGTCTGTCTGTTTGTAATGTCTAGTTCAGTGTAGCTCCATGTTTAGTTTGTCATGTTTATAGTTTGTATGTCCTGTAGTTTAAGTTCATGTTCTGTTCCTTTTGTTTCCCTGTTTGTGCTTTATTAAAGACCTTTTGTTCTCATCACCTCTGCTATCATGTCACTCTTTTGTCCGGCAAGCAGTAACCGTGACAGTGTGCAAGTATGCTATAAAGTGTTTTGTACTTAAAGTGACATGTGCTATAGAATAAATAGTGATGTGGTGTGAAGGGTGTGCAAGTTTTGTCCCAAGAGTCCAGAGAGAGTGCAAGAAGCATGAGTGTGTGTGTGTAAAGTGAGTCAGTCAGTACTGTTTGGCTGATTGAGAGACCGTATCGCCTGCGGGTAGAAGCTCCTCTTCAGTCTCTCTGTATTGGTCTTCAGGGAGCGGAATCGCTTTCCTGACCTCAACAGAGAGAACAGCCCATTACTGGGGTGGCTGAGGTCCTTCACGATCTTCCTGGCCTTGGTCCAGCACCGCTTTCTGTAGATCGAGTGCAGGTCAGGGAGCTCAGTGTGGATGATGCGCTCAGCTGAACGCACAACCCTCTGTAGAGCTCGTCTGTCCTGCATCGTGCTGTTCCCGAACCAGGTTGTGATGTTTCCCGTCAGGATGCTCTCTATGGTGCAGGAGTAGAAGTTCCTGAGCACCTTGGAGGGCAATCTAAAGTCTCTCAAGCGCCTGAGGTGGTAGAGACGCTGTCAGGCCTTCTTCACCACGGTGTTGATGTGACAGGACCATGACCGGTCCTGCTTGATGTGGACACCGAGGTATCTGAAACTGTCTACTCTCTCCACCGGGCTGTTGTTGATGACAGGGGTCTCGTAGTTCTTCTCCTGCTTTGTGCTAAAGTCTACTACCAACTCCTTCGTCTTGCTGACGTTTAGAAGGAGATTGTTCCTCTGGCACCAGTGCTCCAGATTCCCAATCTCCTCCAGGTAGGCCATCTCATCGTTGTCAGTGATCAGGCCCACCACGACGGTGTCATCAGCAAACTTGATGATGGTGGTCGAGTTGGTAGTGGCTACGCAGTCGTGTGTGTACAGTGAGTACAGCAGGGGGCTCAGAACACAACCCTGTGGTGCTCCAGTGCTGACAGTGATGGAGGAGGAGACATGACCGCCCATCCTTACAGCCTGTGGGCTGTCAGTTAGGAAGTTGGAGATCCACTGACACAAAGATGAGCTGAGTCCCAGGTCCTCCAGCTTGGTGGTGAGTGTGGAGGGAATTATAGTATTAAATGCTGAGCTGTAGTCGATGAAGAGCATTTTAACATAATTCCCCCTTCTATTGTCCAGGTGTGTGAGAGATGTATGAAGAAGATGAGCGATAGCATCATCTGTGGAGCGGTTTGAACAGTATGCGAACTGAAGTGGATCCAGTGTGTCTGGTAGTGAAGAGATGATGAAGTCTCTGACAAGCCGTTCGAAGCACTTCATCACCACTGATGTGAGGGCCACAGGTCGATAATCATTGAGGGAAGCAGGATGTGGTTTCTTCGGAACAGGAACAATGATGGACTCTTTGAAGCATGTGGGGATCACCGACTGAGATAAAGAGAGGTTGAATATCTCTGTGAATACAGGTGCTAGCTGGTCTGCACAGACTCTGAGGACTCTACCTGAGATGCCGTCTGGTCCAGCTGCTTTCCTGGTGTTCACTCTCTTGAAGGCTCTCCTCACGTCATGCTCGGAGATGATGAATGCGTTTCCGGTGCTGGCAATGACTTCCTGTCTGCAGCCGTTAGCGCCGCTAGCATTAGCATCGCTAGCGTCTTTAGTTGCAGCCTCGAAGCGAGCATAAAAGGTGTTCAGCTCGTCTGCCAGAGTCATGTCCGCGTTCGTCATACCGGATGTTGGAGCTTTATAATCCGTTAATGTCCTTAGTCCCTGCCACAGGCTCCTAGAGTCACTCTGTTGGAGTTGTGACTCTAGTTTCCTCCCGTAGCGCTGCTTCGCCTCTTTCACCGCCTTCCGGACRTTGTATGACGCAGCCTTGTACAGGTCCATGTCCCCCGACGCAAGCCCCGCGTTGTAGGCAGTGGTGCGAGATCTCAAAGCGTCGCAAATGGTTTTATACCACCCACGGCTTCTGATTGGGAAACATTCTGATGGTCGTTTTCTGTATAGTATCATCTGCAAGTTTCCCGACGAATCCCACAACCACTTCCGTAAACATGTTGATGTCATCGGAGCTGTTCCGGAACATGTCCCAGTCTGCGTCATCGAGTGCGTCCTGTAGTGCGGCCACCGATTGGTCCGTCCAGCGCGTGACCTCCCTCTGAACCGGAAGTTCTTGTTTAAGTCTTTGTTTATATTTTGGCATGAGGAAGATGGCGGCGTGGTCAGATTTCCCAAACGGTGGACAAGATTGTGCCTTGTAGCCGTCCTTAACTGATGTGTAACAGTGATCCAGTGTCCTTTCGCCCCTGGTCGCGCAGGTGATGTGCTGATAAAAGTTTGGCGCTGCGCGTTTGAGATTGGCACTGTTAAAGTCTCCCGCCTCAATAAGCGCAGCGTCCCGGTGTTGTGACTGGTGCTGAGTGAGGGCCTCATGCAGCTCGCATAAGGCAGTGTCCGTGTCCGCTTGAGGTGGAATATAAACGGCGCTGATTATGACCGATGTAAACTCCCGAGGAAGATAAAAAGGACGACACTTGATGGACAGAAGTTCCAGGTTGGGTGTGCAGGAGCGTGCGAGAGGAACAACGCTCGCGCTGTTGCACCAGCTGCTGTTCACCATTAAACACACGCCGCCTCCCCTTGTCTTCCCCGAGTCCCGTGTCCTGTCCATGCGGTGAACCGAGAAGAACTCGGCCNAAATAAAGCTCTGTCAATGCCTAATTAATTTTTAGCACATTATTTACTATTATTATTATGAGGATGGTGTACAAAATAAAGTGTGAAAGTCTGAGTCTCTGGAAGAAGTGTCCGATTCTGCTCATGTAAATGTATTTGCAGTGCATTTCCAAAACAAACAGCAGAAACTGTGCCAGAGATGTCATGTGAGCTATAACCTAGTTAATTTCTGCGTACTGCATTTTCTAGTATTTATTGTTTAGAAACAKTTGATGTGATTATTTTAATGTCTTGTTAGCATTAAGCATTTCCCTGCATGTGCATTTCTTGTTCATGCAACATCACATGAAGATATTTTATCACGTTATACTCTACAGTAGAAGTGTTCTGTTAGAGCACACACTGTTATTTCTGCCTCTTATCTCACCATCTTGGGTTGAGAACTGTCCAACACATTATCAAAACCTGAAAGGATAGTGCTGAGTCTTCAACTTTGCGGGAAAATGATCATGAACGTAGATTAATGTTTGAATAGATGAAATAAGTGTTTAATCATAGCGTTTCGTTGCGTTTTCTAACAGTAGAACTCACAGGATTGGGAATAAACAGCTGTGTTGCCATTTGCTACGTAGCATAAAGATTTGACGTGGGAGCAATGGGAAAAGGTCATGTGGTCTGATGAGTCTAGATTGACCCTGTTTCAGGGTGATGGGTGCGTCAGGGTAAGAAGGGAATCGCATGAAGTAATCACAGATAGTGGGCCGTGTTATGATCTGGAGTTGTTTCAGTTGCTCAGGTCTAGACTCAGCAACGTTATGCGGCAATAAAATGAAGTCAGCTGACCACCTGAATGTACTGAATGTTCAGATTATCACATCTATGGAGATTTTCTCCCCTGATGGCACGGGTATACTCCAGGACTGTGAAACTGGGTCTGTGAAAATGAGGAATCATCAATTTACACATCAATTTATAACCCYATTGTGTGTGTGATCAAAGCTAAAGATTGTCAGTGAAATCGTGGAGTGAGCAGTTTTTTTTTTTCAGTCAGGCCATCTCTTTCCTCTATTTTTCAGTTCCTGAGCATGTTTACACTCATGGAGTTGTTTTATATCATAAAAAAGAATAACGCTAATTGAAACAGTGCGGTTTAACTTTTTCTAACTYTTTAATTTTCAACAACCTGGTGTTTTTCCGGTAAACGTTTACCAACATAAAAAAAAAAAAAACATTTATTGCAACTGGAAGTTATCTGTTTAACACAAGTATGTTGCTCACAAGAGAGAGCACAAAGTTCACACACACTAAAATGAATGAGTTCAGTATGGAAGCAAATTAGCATCATAAAATTGATTCAGAACGGAATCCGTTTGTCAGTCACATGACCCAGGGAAGTGGGCGTTTTTGAGAAAGTTTCATGCTCACTAGCCCAACTTTAACTAAACTTTTTAAATTCCTCTGTCACACTAAATGACTAGAATATCTGACAGTAAATAATGAGTGTAACACACTGCAGGTGCACTTACCGAGCCGCTGCACTCTGCCATCACCGTGACGTTCTTTCTCCTGCAGGTGTGTTCTGTGTTCTAGCGAGACTCACTGGGAGCCGGTATGGAAGACGCTCACTTCCCTGGATCACGTGACTGACGAACGGATTCCGTTCTGGYTCGATTTCTTTTCCTGTATTGAATTTGTACTTGAATTTCCAAGCTTGAATTTTTCTATCTGAATTTTACAGCTTGAAATGGACTGTTGAAAATTTTGTGTGACATTCGGAGCGCTTAAATTTAAAGATGTTGCTTTTTAAAAAGTCAAATATTTCAGTTTAATAAATTTAATAGTATTTAAATTTCAAAATTAACAATTCAGCAGTGATTAAATTTCAAAACGTATTTGTCAAAGGCTGATATAATTCAAATAATGTTATTTTGCTTCCATAGTTCAGCTGCATAGTTAATTCACTCACTCATCATCGACGTCTTTGCCGCTTAATCTTGTATTCAGGGTCGCGGGGGCGGAGCCTATCTCAGGAGACTTGGAGCACTATGGAGCACATGATTGGGTACACCCTGGACAGGGTGCCAGTCCATCGCAGGGCACAGACACACACACACACATACATTCACTCATTCACACACTACGGGCAATTTGGGAATGCCAATTAACCTAATCTACATGTCTTTGGAGGAAAGACATGTGGGAGGAAACCGGAGTAACCGGAGGAAACCCACCAAGCACGGGGAGAACATGCAAACTCCATGCACACAGAGACGCGAATCAAAGTCCAGTACTCGGCCCTAGCCATATAAAAGATTCTAGCACAACAGAATCGAGAGTAACACAACAGAGAGCGTTCTGCCGTTACATCATTAAAAATTGTGCACTTTAAAAGGCTCCGATCTGCCTTTTTCTCCAAACCCACTCATTAAACACACACTTGTACCAGTCTTAAAACACCACAAACGCTGAATAGTTGAAAATCGCACATGTGAAAAGCCCTGCATGCCTGTGCCATCACTGTCAAGTTGAGTTTTGAGGCTTTGGAGGAATTTAAACAGGCAGAATTTCACTCTCTTTATAATCCTACAGGTGGCGCGCTCTTATTTATCTATTTTCATCTCGTGTGGTAGGAGTGAAGTACTTGCTAAGCTTGTTTAGAAAAAATAATAATGGTGGAGGACAGAGATATGTGCTGCTCAGTCAGTTTGTAATGTTTTAATGCTACGCTTGGGTTTTAAGTGAAAACTAATGTAAGGAATGAGCTACATTTAATCATTAAACTTTTTAAAAGGTTTGAAATTGTAACAAAATTGGATGAAAATGTAATACCGCATTGGATATTTATAAAATCATKATACTTACAGAATCACAATTTTACTTGAATTGGCACTGAGGTATCATGATATCCTTTCGGGGGTGACTGGTGATTCCCGGCCCTACTGTGCCTGCTATGGCTTTGCTAGTGTGTGCGAATCATGAAGTTGCTCTTCATGTAGAAGCTCTGTGCAATTAAACTGATGAGAGCCACAGGGCTGAAACTGTTAGTGCAAACATCAGTGAGTCCCAAGGCTGAAACATCCTCAATAGATTTCTGATGAGCTTCTTTACAAAGTCCAGCAGCTTTGGTAGCACTTTATTGTCTGTCTGTTTAAAGTTAAAGTAAATGTATATTTTAAGCTTAATTTGTGAACATAAAAGAAAACTTACCTGTGTGTGTGTGTGTGTGTGTGTGTGTGTGTGTGTGTGTGTGTGTGTGCAGGAGTTCATAAAGTAAAGCTGTGTAATTGCTGTGAGCTTGATGATGACGGCACCACTAGAATGTACGATCGTTACAGTTGTGATGACGATGTGTTCATCACTCTGGATGTGGAAAATGGAACCTGGACTGCAGTAAAACCTCAAGCTGTGAACCTCGTAAGCAAATGGGAATCTACAGAACATCATGCTAAATTCTGGAAGAAGTACCTGGAGCATGAGTCCCTTGAGATGTTAAAAACTCCTCTGGCAGTGAGACTCTGGACAAGAAAGGTAAAGTGTATAATCTGCTCAGTTACTGTAATTGCATCTACACACACACACACACACACACAAGTCTCTGTCTCTCTCTCTCTTTCACACACACACTAACCCTCACATGTCACACACTCTGAACAAATTATTGGGTCCTAATCAGCCCTGTATAGTGTGTGACGTGTGTAAGTTGTACGGTGCACCCGGGGTGGCGATGGCGCAGGGTGTTTGGGACTCATCGTTGCCTGCAACTGTATTTGAATATTATCTTATAATTGCATCATAAATCCATTCCATTGACACAACAGCAACAAAAACTTAAATCCCAGGTCAGATTTATTTGTTTATCTTGTACACATAGTATTAAATGTGTTTCTGTTTTTGTTAGCTAGAAAGACAAATCCTGAGAGATCAGAGAAACACTTTCAGATTTACAGTGTGAAAGATGATTTATTGCCACAGCAGATAATAAAGTCTCTTAACAGGTGGAGGATCCGGTGGACATGAGTATAACAGCATCGGTGTTGGAATCATCATTGCTTTCGTAATATTGCTGGTTCTTGTTGGAGCTGGAATCCTCTGCCGCAAGGTCTGCAAAGGCCGGCAGAACCGGTCAAGACATTCTCCAGTGAGGTACCTTAAACTTGTATGTTTAAGTATTTTTATGAATATATACAGTTTTGTGCAAAAGTTTAGGCACCCTACATAATCAGTACTTAGTAACACCTCCTCTGGCAGATATCACAGCTTGCAAACACTTTTTATAACCTCTAAAAGTCTCAATTCTTGTACTTGGGATTTTCTCCCATTCTTCCTTACAAAAGGCTTCTAGTTCTGTAATATTCTGTGGTTGTCCTCCATGCACAGCACAGCTCTTTTAAGATCTACCCACAAATTTTAATGATGTTTAAATCAGGGGACTGTGATGGCCGTTCAGAAACCTTCAGCTTGCGTCTCTTGAGGTTTTCCATAGTGGATTTTGAGGTGTGTTTAGGATCATTGTCCTGTTGTAGAAGCCGTCCTCTTTTCAGCTTCAGCTTTTTTACAGATGGTGTGATGTTTGCTCCCAGAATCTGCTGCTATTTAGTGGAATCCATTCTTCCCTCCACCCGTGCAATGTTTCCTGTGCCACTGGCTGCAACACAACCCCAAAGCATGATAGATCCCCTAACCCCATGCTTAATAGTTGGCAAGGTGTTCAATTCAATTTTATTTGTATAGAACTTTTAACAATTGTCATCGTCGTAAAGCAGCTTTACACAATCAAAATAATTAAGTTTGTATGAAATGTGAACGTGTATGAATCAAAATGGTCAGATGAGCAAGTCGAGGATGACAGAGGCAAGGAAAAACTCCCTGAGATGGCAATAGGAAGATTTTTTTTTTTGAAAAGGTGTTCTTTTCATGAAATTCTGCTCCTTTTTTCTCCAAACATGCCTTTGCTAATTGTGGCTAAAGAGTTCTTTTTAACTTCATCAGTCCACAGCACTTGTTTCCAAAACGCATCAGACTTCTGTAGATGTTCTGTTGCATACTGTTGACGTTGGATTTCATGATGGGGGCGCAGGGAAGGTTTTCTTCTGCTCACTCTTCCATGAAGGTCTTGTCTGTGGAAGTGCACCACCACTCCTGAGTTTGCTGAATCTTCCTGCAGGTTTTTTACAGTCAAATGGGGGTTTTGATTTGTCTTTCTGACCAGCATATGAGCAATTCTCTTTGAGTTTTCTTGGTCTTCCAGATCTCACCTTGACCTCCACAGTTCCCCTGAACTTCCATCTCTTAATTACATTTCTCACTGTGGAAACTACCAGCTGAAAACACTTTGCTATCTTCTTGTAGCTTCTACTGCATTGTGGGCATCAATAACTTTTAATTTTCAGAGTCTTACACAGCTGCTTAGAGCAGGCAAGGCAATCCCACAGAGTTTTGTTCCAACCATAATTAAAAACACCTGATCCAATTAAATAAGTCATTAAGGCTTATTTGAAAACTACATAGTATGTATGTTGGAGCAGGGTTGGAACAAAACTCTGTAGGCTGCGGCCCTCCAGGAACTGAGTTTGAGACCTTTGGCTTAGAGGAACCCATGGTTATTGAGTGTCTGCCAGTGTGTGCACAAGGTTTGAAGAGTCAAAGTATTTTGTAAAGATTTGAATTTAGCATTTACTAATGACAGCTGTTGCCATCATCAGATCTAATGAGCTGATTAATTTCTGAAACCTTGTAAAAAGAATCTGAGACTCTGGAACTCTTACGGTGCCCAGTGCAATAATAATGTTTTTATTTTTATTTTTTTGTTCAATTAATGGCATAAGAAGTAACTATCAATGTTTGCTGAAAATATTGTGCATTTTTTTCTGTTTGATCTCTTACACGCGTCAGCCGTGGTGAGCACTTAAACCTACTCACTAATACTCACCTACTCGTAATAATAGGAAACAGGAAGTGGCTAATAACTTCTGTGTAAATTACGTGATGTACATCAAACCTCAGTTTTATGTTAGGAGAAGAAACCTGCTCAGAGTGACATACTTTCAGTGTCAGTCATAGCGCCGCCAACTGGCAGCAGAAAGTACTTTTAGAAATCTCTAATATTTTGTGACTAATTTTCAGCTAATTTGATTCAAAATCAGCCACAATAATTTGAAGACATGGCTGATGTGAAACTGTAAAAGACTTTTTGATATGCTGAATTGTGTTGCTGTGGCAAAGTATTAATTTAAGGAAAATTCATGTTCTCATTTCTTACAAGTGGAAAGTCCTCATGTTTCAAAACATTTTATGTAGAAAGAACAACTGGTTCTGAGTAAATTTGTTTAGTTTCATGATTTTGTGATGCTCATATGGCTCACAACAATATTTTATATTTATGAGCCCATTGCCTAAACATTGGCAGTACTAAACTATGTCCACTAGATGACATTTATTTATTTATTTATTTTTAAATATGGCTTTTTAATATGGCATTGTTATAATCTGTTTCGTTAGACCCAAACTGTCACATTTGTCCTTTAGGCATTCCCCTTTAAGTGCATGTCATGGTTGTTTGCAACTATGTTTATTATTATTATATTATATATTAAGTTAACAGTTTAACTTTCTAAACGGTTATATAGAGAGGTTAGTGATGATGGATCTGATTTGTTCATAATAATTCTGTCTAAAATCTGTCTTTCAGTCAGAACACCTGATGCTGTGGATCACTGTGACCATCCTCTCCTTTAATGTTTTTTATACTTTGTAATAATGCTAATTGTTGATGCCAATGTGTTTTCAACCATGAAAGTTTCTCCAATAATGGGCACTGTGAAGAATGGTTGGGAAAGTGACGGATGTCCTCTCTGAGAGCATATGCTAATAACTGTTAAGTGAATTATTTATGTATTTTTTTTTAATAATTCAGTTTAGGTGCCTTATTATATGTTTACAAGCATAAAAGGTGAAAGAAAAACTGTTTAGTGCATCAGTAGCAAACGTAACATAACTTCTTGAAAATCACTAACGTTTATAGTAGCCGTGTGTGTGTGTGTGAACAGAATTATGCTCAAGAAAAATGCACAAATGGTTAAAACTTGAGGTTTTCCATAACATTGACAGCGCTCGATCAGTTTAGTTTATTTTGCTTATTTTATTTATATAGCACATTTACTACAGCCACAAGACTGACCAAAGTGCTGTACATCCATAAACAGCATAAAAGAATAAAAGTATATAACTATAGCCTAAGAAAAATAAAAAATAAAATAAAGTAAATAAATAAATAAACACAGAAACATAAAAGGACAGGAAAGCCTAGTAGGACAGTAAAAACAAATGGGTTTTTAAAAGGGATTTAAAAGAAGTCAGACTAGGAGCCATTTGAATATTGATTGGCAGGCCGTTCCAAAGACGAGGCCCAATTACTGGGAAAACACGGTCACCTCTACAATTAAGTCTGGAATGTGGAATTAAAAGGAGGTTCTGGTCGTGTTGGTGGAGCAAATCAGTTAGGTAGATGGGCGCTTGCTGATGTAGCGATTTATAAACAAATAGTAAAATTTTTAAATGTATTCTGAAATCAACAGGTGAACCAGTGAAGGGCCTTCAAAAGCGGAGTCACATGATCCCTTTTTTTTCTTTTTCAAGAGAAATTTAGCAGCGGCGTTCTGAACCAGTTGAAGACGGGCAATTTGGGATTTAGAGCTACCAGAATAAAGAGAATTACAATAGTCAAGGTGAGATGTAATGAAAGCATCAATCGCCATCTCCAGAGTCTTATAAGTGAGAAACTGTTTGATTTTTGCAAGTGTACGGAGCTGATAAAAACTAGATCCGATCACGGTAGAGATTTGTTTATCAAATTTAAATTTGTCATCTAGCAGGAAACTTAAGTTCCGAACCTGTGAGGACCTAAAGGCTGTTAGAGGACCCAGATCAAAATCAGTGGCCTTAATGTGTTCCGAAGAGCCGAAGACTATCACCTCAGTTTTCTTTTCATTAAGGGATAGGAAGTTTTGAGATAACAGATTTAACTTGATCTAAACAAGCTAACAAAGCAGTCATGGCCAAGCCATCATTTTTCTTAAAAGGTAAATAAATTTGTGTGTCATCAGCATAAAAGTGGAAGGATACCCCATGTTTCCTAAAAATGGAGCCCAGTGGCAGCATGTACAATGAAAACAAAGTAGAAGCCAGCACAGAGCCTTGTGGAAGACCACTGGGAAAAGAAGAAGTTGACGAGCAGAAATCTCCTATCCTAACCACATATTTTCTGTCAGATAAAAATGACTGAAACCATTTTAAGACTATGCCAGAGAGACCCACCCAATACTCTAGTCTATTTAATAATATTGAATGATCAATAGTGTCGAAGGCAGCTGATAAATCAAGAAGAACAAGGATCACAGAATCCCCCGTATCAGTAGCTAAAAAGATGTCGTTTATCACTCTCAGGAGAGCTGATTCGGTACTGTGGGCCGCCTTAAAACCATATTGAAAATGTTCAAACAAACAAGCAAGAAAAGACTGAAGTTGAAAAAACACAATCTTTTCCAAAACCTTAGACACAAATGGTAAAACAGAGATAGGGCGATAATTATTTAGGACAGACGGATCAAGTGAAGGCTTCTTGAGGAGAGGAGTAATAATAGCTACTTTCAAATTAGTAGGAACGACACCTGTTGAGAGGCACTTATTAAAAAAGGACACTAGGCCCGGTCCAACCGAATCAATAATTTGTCTTAGAAATCTAGGATGAATGGCATCATATGGAGAAAAGGATGGTTTCAATTTAGCAATAGTGTCTTTGAGTGATTGAATAGAGACTGGTTCAAAAACATTCCAAAATGCAGACAGCGGGAGGGGAACAGGCTGCTTCATAGAAAAAGCATAAGCTCCAAGACCAGGTTTGCTTACTTTGTCTTTAAAAAACCTTGAGAAGCTTTCACAGAGGACGACAGAAGCAACTGACATAGTGTTTGTAGGGGGATTGACAACATAGTTAATAACCGAAAACAGCACCTTAGGTCTGGATTGATGATGCGAGAAAATAGGTTGCCTTGGCTGATTTAGCGGCTCTCTGATAAGCTGATAAACCGTCTTTAAACAACTGTAAAGAGATGTGCAAGTTGTCTTTTTTCCATTTTCGCTCAGCCTTTCTACAAGACTGTCTCAGTCTCCGGGTCTCAGCAGTATGCCACACTTCAGATTTAGGTTTGAGCTTAAGAGGCTTCAGAGGGGCAATTTCATCCATAACAACAAGCCAGGCATTATGTAACAGACTGAGGTGTTCGTCCGCATCCAGGTCTGATAGTGGGGAGTCCAGAAGTAGATGAGAAGACGACTGTAGCGCGCAGTAGGGGCTCTGAAAAAAATCACGGACACAGACACAGAAATGCGGTGCAAACAGAACGGTGCGTTTTATTAGTGCGCAGGTGCTGTGTGGCAAAACAGACACTTAACGGTGGGTACGGCGGACACTTGGTGCCACGGCGTGAAGAAGGTCGGGCACTCCGTGCCCGCGGTCGAACGAGTCGTCTGGGTTCGATGAGCGTGTCGGGGGTGCCGCTGGCGCGAAGGGGCTGCCTGCCGGCGGATACACAGACGAGGGTTCCTGTGAGTCCGAGTCTGTGGGGAGAGGAGAGCAACGTGAGTAATCTGCGTACATTCTTTCCTACTCACCGGCAGGCACGGTTTCGGTCCTTTTATAGAGAGCGACCGACAGGCAGACGGTAGAGGATTCGTTGCCGGTAATGCCGGTGAGTGGCGACGCCCCGCCTCTCTGGCGCTGTCCATGGTGCTGCACCTGTGCCTTTTTTCCTTTTTATTGAACGAGGTTAAAGCGGTTCTGGTACCGTGCGCGTTGGCCGTGAGCCTGACGCCACAACAACTTTTTAAAACACTGACTAAAATTAATGTTAAACTGCGGTGAATAAACCCTAGACAGAGATGTCACTTTAGCAGAGGCAAGATCGATCATATTAATTATAACGTTAACATTTATCTTAACATGCTTTTTAGAATAGGTTATAATACTAATCACTTTATATATGTTCGGAAATTTTACATGTTTTTATTGTTTCATGCAGATTATTCATATATAACATAACACCTTTTAAGCAAGTATGTATTTATTTAGAAATCATTTAATGGCAATTTTTAAACACAGAATATTTTATGAGACCATGAAATACAGTTTTTAATTTAATACAAACAAATTGGTTATAAACAACTCTAAACAGTCAGTTTGGCAGACTGTTTTTATTTATCTGTGTATAAGTATATAAGTGTAGCACATTATTGGATGAGCTTTAAGCATTTTATTAAAAATAAAAACATATAGAATTTAATGTAAAAAAAAAAACTCTTAAAGAACATAACATACAACAGTTACATATGAATAAAAACAAATCATGAAACAGTAGTATACACTGCGGCACAACGGTAACTAGATCGAGCGACTTTAGAGTTTAACAGTTACAGAACTACTAGAAAACTACTAGAACTACATACGAGGGCTACACAGAGCTACTAGAAAACACACACACCCCTAACGAACTGTAATGTCCGTGTCACTGGTGTACTGAGAATTAAACATTATTTTATTTATTTATTATTTTTGAGTTTTTAATATGCAGTGTGTATGACTTTATATTTATAGAGAGTGCAAAAGTCCACATATTTACATGTCATAGAGTACTTGAAATATAAAAAATGCTGACTATCACCTTCCACAGATCATACTGTAAACTTACTAGTTTGATCATAGCCTAATTGACTAGGTAGAGAGCGGCATCATCGGGACTCAAAATACTTGATGGATGCACAAGTTTACTGGAAAACCTTTTGCACTTAACAGGATATTATTAAAAAAAAAAAAAACATTCTTGAATAATACAAAGGTACTTTTTTACTGTCATGTTACTGTTGGAACCAGAGTATTTTATTGTACTATATATTTTCGCAATCTGTTTTTTATTATATGATGAACATGAAATATATGTTAATAAATATTTGAAGGCAGTGAAGGGTCTGCTCTGTTTTTTGTCTGTTAAATTTGTACGTCATATAAAATCATTCAGCAGTGTAATTGTGTAATTTGCAAAGGTTGGTAGTGACGAGTTACATTTACTCAGATACATTTACTTCAGTAACTTTTTTTATGTACTTTTATGAGTAGATTTACTGCACCATACTTTTTACTTTTACTTGAGTAGATTTGTAAAGAAACTCTACTCTTAGTCCACTATACTCGACTCATTACTTATCTACTATTTACACATGCCACTGCTAGATCTACCACATGACTGTTTCAGCAATCAGATGCAGCAACAATAATCACATATGAGATTAGGAAATTTGTGTTTTTCTTAATTTGCTCTTTTGTTATAAGATTAAAATATTTAGTTTTATTCATTTATTTTATCATTTTGTCTGGCTGCTTACATAATTTCCAAAAAAAATTGGACATTATGATGAAACAGTTACTCAATACTTGTAGTCTTTTTTTATTCTTAAGTAATATTTGTATATTCAAATTTTTGGCTGCTCTACCCACCTCTGATCGTTTGTAGTGCTCTACATCTATACAGCAACACTGAAAAACACACACTGTCTCATGAAAACTATCTAATTAGTTCTATTAAAATCATAATATCTGGGAAAATAATTATGTTTGTGTTATATAATGCAGCAGATTTTTTTTTCCCCCCCAGTTGTATTAAATTTTGCAACTAAACATTAGAAAATAGTTCTGATTAATAGACATTTGGGGGGGAAGCTTTTATGGGGACTGGTACTACAGATTCACTCCTGCACTTCTGCAGTGTGAAATATTGTACAGTAACTTTATTTTGACAGACCTTGCTATTATGATGCAGAACAAGATGACATTTTTTTTTACACTGCTGCATAGCACTAAGGTAAAAATGCAAAAGTAGAAATGTAAACATGGTAAAGCAGAACTGTACTTACAGCGCACTAGTGGGGAATAACAGCGCATGCTTTCTACACATTCTGACTTTCCTGTCTGTCACGCCACAGATTCTCATCCACATCACGACTGTTACGTCCCGTAGTATTTTGTGGGACGTCTTATCTTTTGGCTCCCGTATCTTTCAGGTCCTGGGATTGGACATCGCCCTTGCCAATCACTGTCCCAGCGCGACAGCGAATCCCATGGGAACCAATGAGGCGGACCCAGTCGAGTATAAGAACCCGGAAGTGACGCAGCCAGCGGCGCGGCTACTTTTGCATATTGTTACGGCGATTCTGTAATAATTACTTCCGGTATTTCAAACATTGTGGCGGCGATTTGGTACGTACTAGCTGTGTGTGTTTTTGTTTGTGGACGTATCTCCAATTCGCGGTGTGGAGTCAAGGTTAGTAGGCCCTGGGGTGTACATAAGCAGCACGTAGAAGATAGCGCTGTTTAGGCATACTAGTTAGGAGCGAGAGCTAATTGTTTTATTTATGTTTTGGCTAGCCAGTGTAGTTAGCGGGCATCTTACGCCCTAGTTTTGTTTTCGTTTTGTTTGTTAGGTAATCCGTGAAAGTTCGTTCACACCGAACGCGGCGAGAGCGTCAAAAGTTCGCTCTCGCCGCCCTGCCGCTGACACCTGTCACCGCTCGTCGCTGCGCTTCGCCGATCTGACGTAGACTGAATGCCTTTCTTGTATATAAAGGGGCCGAAAAGCAATCAAGCTTGATCTTATGGAGACTTCACAACAATTTACATTCTTCAATACACGAAAGTTTGGTTACGTAAACCCTAGGGAAATCTAATTAATTGAACTAAAAACCAATACTATTTGTTGACTGAGAGACTTTAAATGACAGAGGGAGAGATGGAGAAAAAAGAGGAAGAGAAACTTACTCTTTAAAAAATGTTTATTGCAACTATAACATAACTGGAAATAGAATCTTGTCACTCAGAATTTTTATACTTTACCCTTCTCTGCCGTGTGGGGTAGCACTATTATTTCTTTGGTCAGATGTATTTTGAGGGAGTTGGTGGCATCAGAGTAGGTGTACATTCCTGTAGACATTGCTGTATCTATGGAAGGAAATTAGCATCATAATTATTTGAATTATATCAGCCTTTGAAAAATACATTTTGAAATTTAACCACTGTTGAATTGTTAATTTTTAAATTTAAATACTACTGAATTTATTAAACTGAAATATTTGACTTTAAAAAGCAACATCTTTGAATTTAAGTGCTCTGAATGTCACACAAATTTTCAAC
The DNA here is from genome assembly GCA_003987875.1 of Clarias batrachus. Taxonomy (NCBI): domain Eukaryota; kingdom Metazoa; phylum Chordata; class Actinopteri; order Siluriformes; family Clariidae; genus Clarias; species Clarias batrachus. The sequence goes on along the minus strand of QMIH01000628.1, from coordinate 17,758 downwards.
AATCCATTTCAACTGTGAAATTCAGATAGAAAATTTTAAGCTGTAAAATTCAGATAGAAAATTCAAGCTTGGAAATTCAAGTACAAATTCAATACAAAATTCAAGCACAAATTCAGTACAGGAAAAGCAATCGAGCCAGAACGGAATCCGTTCGTCAGTCATGTGACCCAAGGAAGCGGACGTCTTCGTTACCGGCTCACAGTGAGTCTCGCTACATGGCGGAGSGCAGCGGCTCGGTAAGTGCACCTGCAGTGTGTTACACTCATTATATATTGTCAGATGTTTTAGTCATTTTACTGTGATAAAGGAAWTTAGTCAAAGTTTAGTTAAAGTGGGGCTAGTGAGCATGAGACATAGACTGATGTTTGTTACACACACACGCGCGCACGAGAGAGAGACATACACAGTGGTGGCCAAAAGTATTAAGACGGCACGTGCCATGTATTAGTTCTCTCTGTGCAGAACAGGTGACGTCACCAGTTAGTTCAGGTCCGACTGAAGAGTTGTGTTAATTAAAATCAGCTGCTTTAGTTGATTGATGGAGCAGATAAGTCGCAGCACTTGGACTTTCTGAAGCCAGGGTGTCCACCTCTGTACAAAACCTTCAGGTTTAGAAGAAAATGACTTCTAACTAAATACTGATAGTTGTTTGGCAATTTAGTAGCATAAAATAAGTTTTTTCTGTATAGTCATTATTTAAATGTTTTGAGGTTGATATGAAAGCAGCGATTTTCACTTTTGTCCACCATTGTATATATTATTATAAAGCTAGATTTTTTTTGTTTTTGCTTTCAGTACAGGTTGTTCTCCAGCACATCACCTGGCCTCATGATGGAGATGAGGATGATGATTGTTCACTTGATGCGCATGTCAGGCTATCAATCGTCAGTTCATCAAAGATTTTGTGATTTATGTAGATTTTCTTTTTTGTAATATGCTATGCTTTCTGTAAATGTGAGTTGATATTACTTAAACATATTAAAAGACATGTCCAGTGAGCAGTTCTGGGTTGTTACTCATAAAAATGAACAGCAGTAGATGGAAGAGAAGCTGTATTCTCATCTAGATGCTGTCCAACTTGAAACGAAATTGCAAAATAACTGTATTTTACAGGCCAAAAGCACAATCACTTTGCTTAGTCACCAGAGCATGTATTTATACTAAATTAGTATAGATTATTTGATACGCAGTGGTTACATCTCATGAGGAGGAGTTTGTCTAATTGTCAGACAAACTGTTCCTCTTATTGCTGATTTCCATGGATATAATGGTTATATTGCATATTCATACAGTATTTGGGAGCAATACCTCATTCAAGCACTGATCAGAGGTGCTAGAACATTAAACATTAAAACTCTGTATTGTATACACATGTCCATTCACATACACATAGTTAAAACAAACTGTTGTATCACAGATGCAACCATTTCACTRTGCTCATTTARTABAAAATKTATAAWTGGGAGCATTGGCTYSCAATAGTTAATAGCATTAATCAGGAATATTATKATCATAAAACAGCAGCTACAGTATTTTACAGTAATTGTAAATACCATTTTAAGTATGAACAGGATCAAACATTCATAAATATTACTCATTGTTCAAAAGATTCATAAGATTGAAATGCAGCAATGTAAATGTCACACCCAAAGCACTGGGATGCAGCCCTTGGATGTACAGCCTCTTAATGTTGTAAAATTGTCCATTGATGAGGGGGATTCCCGGACTTGGGACACAGCACTGGAGTGGTCAGAAAGAGGATTTCTACGGTCCTCCCAATCAGCAGTTTGTTGAGAGCCTTAAAAGCAGGGGAATAAATAATGCAGAATAAGTTAATTGAACATCACACATGCGATAACAATTGAACATACACCCAGTATAAATTTTGTAATGTTTTGGCATTTGGCCTCTATACATCACCACATTTCATTTCAAATTAAACACTCAATATGCCAGTGAAATTGAAAGAAAAGTGTGTCTTTAACCATTCAGGAATTACAGACATGTTCACATACACTTATTTTAGGGGTTCATAAATAATGGGGAAAAACAATTAAACTTAAGGATTGCCTTTAATACTTGAATACAAATTCTTTGCAGTCAATAACTGCCTGAAGTCTGAAACCCATGGACATGACCAATGCTGAGTTTCCTCTCTCTGGATGCTTTGCCAGACTTGTGAGTCTTCCTGCTTTCAGTCTTTGTTCTTCCTTTAGTGAAAAGCATGCTCTACTTTTATTTGCTTGCTGAGTCATGCTACACCTGGCCATGCAAATACTTGTCAGCCATTTTTTCCCATTATTTATGAGCCCCAACCCAAATCTTATAACGGTTTTAAGTTAATGTAAGATCACAGCTAGTTTTCCTGCAGCTGCACACAGTCAGAGCAAACTGATAAACTCTCAAGTGTCATTTCCTCCACAATTACAGATTTTATTTTTTTTATCACAAGTACTATCAATTTACCGACTTTTGGTGGTACTGAATATAATTTAACTGTTACATAAATACTTGCAATAGCCAGATTTATTTGAAGGTGACTCATTTCAGAATCATTGCTTTTTTAGTCACTTTAGTAGCAGATTCTCCATTTTTGCCAGACTACATTTATGACCTTTCTCACCTGTTATTGTCATTATTTTGCCAGAAATTAAAAGGTAGTAAAGATTTGGCAGGATGTGTATGAACATCATGTACACACATTTTCCACAGAAGTTCACAATTCACTTGAGAGTTTTAGCCGCTTTGTACAGAGGTGGACACCCTGGCTTCAGAAAGTACAAGTCCTGCCACTTATCTGTTCCATCAATTAACTAAAGCAGCTGATTTTAATTAACACAACTCTTCAGTCGGACCTGAACTAACTGGTGACGTCACCTGTTCTGTACAGAGAGAACTAATACATGGCACGTGCTGTCTTAATACTATTGGCCACCACTGTTTATCTCTCTCTCTCTCTCGTGCGTGTGGAACAAACATCAGTCTGTGTCTCATGCTCACTAGCCCCACTTTAACTAAACTTTGACTAAATTCCTTTATCACAGGAAAATGACTAAAACTTCTGACAATATATAATGAGTGTAACACACTGCAAGTGCACTTACCGAGCCGCTGCCCTCCGCCATGTTTCGAGACTCACTGGGAGCCGGTATCGAAGAGGTCACGTGACTGACGAACGGCTTCCGTTCTGGCTCGATTGCTTTTCCTGTATTGAATTTGCGCTTGAATTTTGTATTGAATTTGTACTTGAATTTCCAAGCTTGAATTTTCTATCTGAATTTCACAGTTGAAATGGATTTTTGAAAATTTCGTGTGACATTCAGAACACTTAAATTCAAAGATGTTGCTTTTTAAAGTCAAATATTTCAGTTTAATAAATTCAGTAGTATTTAAATTTTAAAAATTAACAATTCAACAGTCATTACATTTCAAAAGGTCTTTTTCAAAGGCTAATATAATTCAAGTAATTATGATGCTAATTTGCTTCCATATGTATCTTCCATCTCTCGCTTCACCAGAAGATGTAACTGGCACGGTACAGGTCATGGTGGCACTAAAGAGTGACTTTATCTCCAGATTCTGCTTCCAACGGTAAAGAAACGAGAGGCTCTGAGTGCAAAACTGCAAGTCATAAAATAACCAGCTCATTTATTCAATAATAATACATACACAATAATATGTCTAATTTGTCTAGAATTTCTGAATTTATATAAATTATAAAACTCTCATCTCTTAGAAAACTCATTGCTAAACCAAAATTAAGAGGTGACTTTATACATTTATTGTTTATAAATGTAGCTTATATATATTTTTATTGCAGAAGCTGTACTACTACTGCTTTCTACAATCATTAATCTAATAACTGAATCAGTAAATAAGATTATTAATGCTTACATATGTTCCAGAGAAGTAAGAACATAATCAGAACCTGAAGCATTCCTGTCCTGTGTCAGGTGTTAGACGAAGAGGAAATGCCTTTGTGGTAATTGCTAATGTATCTGTGTGAAGAGGTGTGGCGTAAACACACACATTAACTGATGAACTAAAAGGAAGCCTTGATCACAGTGGTGTTTCTCTGTGATTAATAACTTTGGACAATAAAAGTTTATATATATTGGAAAGTTAAATTCCAATATACTAATTAATGTACTTATGAGGAATCCTTAATGCAACTGTAATGTAGCTAGGATTCTCTACAAGTCCCACATGTACGGCTTGTTTTATACTATAAATCTTATTTCTGAATTAATTACATGATGAAATCTTTAGTTATTAAGGGGATTGTTTTTATAGTCTAAATAAATCAAAGGATGCTGGTTGTAAGATTAAATATGTGAAATGATGGCACTGAAGTCATTCTACAGGGAACAATTGTGACACGCCCAAAGTATGATGTCACAGTATGCATTCACTAATGGAGCAAAGGTACAGACTCAACATACAAGCACCGATGTGCTTGCATTTAAGTCAAGAGACTGCAGTCAGTAACATGTGAGACAGGGAAGCGCATCGGCTGCTGGTCATCTCAGGGACACTGATGGTATGATAATACCGCTCTGTACTTATACAAAGGACTGATTGCTCTTTATAACTTAAATTTGTTATTTGATATTTGATTTAATTACTATCCATACAAGAAAGAAACAGTAATTTATGTTATGCTATGATTGTTGTTTAATTGTTTGGATGTTTCACTAAAATATAAATATGATGTTGTGTATTACATGCTTCCTAATTCAATAGAATAGTATGTGTAAGCTTAGTTAAATAATTTATTGTTATAAATTTTATTTAACTAACATTTGTTAGAAGTAGTCATTTAACTATTATTTATCAGAAATAGTGATGTACCCCTTTTCTGGCTTTTCATTTAAGGTTATCAACCTCTCGCTCACTCACTCTCTTTCACTCATTTGGTTGAATCTACTTCGACCAATTGTTGTGTAACCTGCAGAGCTGTCAGGCACAAGAATAAAAAGTGATTCCAGAGTTGATCCTCATGTCCCCTGTAGTTGACTATGGCTTTTTTTGAGTTTGAATCAGAAGTTGATGTGCAAATTCCCAAGTAACTCGACACTGGTGGTGTCTGGTTACTTAACCACAGCATGCTTTTTTTATTATACACACAGAGTATTAACAATTGTCTTTAAATTATACATTTACTGTGATGTGATTTCAGTTGTACATAAAGGAGCAAAGTGCAAAATGATGAGTGGAAATGGTATATTTGTGGTTTTAATTGTTTTAACAAAGATGTAAAAAAAACAATACAAAGAGCACGGCTCAGATAATTTGTAAAAAAAATTTTTAAAAAGTACATTTGTTTATTTTGTTAACACACTTTAATTGAGACAAGACTGATCTGACATAGCTTCAGGTTCCTGTGATTGGCACACACTGCTAGGCATGGTTTCCTGTGCAATGGACACACACAGAATGTGTTTAACCAAATAATGTAGTTTGTGGTAAGTCTGGTGTACAGTATACCTATATCTCTCTAGTTATCACAGCCCTTGGCTTCTGAATACAAGGCAGAGAGTCTCTAACGGGTGCAATTGATTTTATTGTTCTGCAACCAGCATAAGCACCATGAAAACTACAAAATAAAAACAAACAACAATTTGATCTACGAACACATTAAACTTTCCTTGTAAACGATACACAATAAAACGAAATTCCAGAAACAGTCAATGTAGAAATTTTGCATCTCTTAAACATGGAACCAATAATACACACCTCGCTTCGCTCACTATGGATGCAAACTTTAAGCTTGCTGCTTTCTGATATAGCTTTAAAGTCTCTGGGCTAAACAGCACACGAGTGTGGACATGAGGTAAAGCGACTTACTTATATATGTACTGAGCTTCTTTGACAAAGGAAACCTGAACAGTGCAATTGTTGATGGGTTATACCAGGGGTGGGCAAACTTTTTGATTCGTGGGCCACATTGAGTTCTAACATTTGAGAAAGGGGCCGGAACAGGAGCAGATGGATGGCATGCTTTGGTCAAAGGGTAAAGTGCAAACGTGGAGTAATACGCCTATGCTTCACCTCAACAAAGCCAATAAATCTAGAGTGCGCCATCTAGTGAGGAAACATCAGAATTACAAGGGAAATAAAACATTAACAAGGTTAATTTATTAATTTTTTTTAAGTTTGGCCGGCCGAATCAAAATGTTAAACGGGCCGCATGCGGCCCCCGGGCCTTAGTTTGCCCATGCCTGGGTTATACAGACTCCTGGGCTTAGAAACACAAACCTTGTCACATGAATAACCTGACTGAAATAATTACCTCTAGTGACCTCTAGAGGCCACTTACACTAGTGACAGTGTAACTATAAGATCTGTTTGAAAAAGATGGATTTAGTATGAAAGAAAAACCCTAACTAGCTGTTTATTTTTGGTGCTCTATGAAACTATTTTTCTACAACCAGGACACAAAACCTGTAATTGGTAGAAACATTAGTAGTGCAGTTTAAAACTGCACAGTTTTAAAATAACTGAGAACATTCAAATTCCACCGAAAAGCCAATGCTGCACAAATCACCGGAAAAATCAATGATGGTCACTAGAGAAAGGTATAAGAACACCCAGTGTGAGCCCAAATAACCCGATTATTGGTTGGATTTAATATTGAATCAGCTGCGGCTGCAATAAATACCCTGGATACCAGATTTGACAAAAAAGAGAAGCATCTGAAAGGCATTGGAATCCGAATAATGGAGAGCTGTACACTCTATGCTGGGTTGTTTCTGTAAACACATTGTTGGGTTGTTCATGCTGGGTCAAAATTCTGGGTTATTTCGGGGACTTTAAACACATTGTTGCGTTGGGTAATGCTGGGTCAGATGAGATGTAGTGGGTCATTTACACATGAACACCTGGTTGGGTTATTTTGACCCAACAACTGGTTTATTCTTTATTTCTCCAAACGGCAGCCTGCAAAATGTTTGAAATATTACTGTTATTGTGTCACAAAGTGTAGTTTTAAGAGTTGTTTAAGCGAGAATGTATGTGTGTACAGCTCAAAACATCAATCGGTTATTAAAGATGGCGTCTATTTAAAAAAGTGCCCCAACGATTTCGGAGATTTGAGCTCCACACAATCCTACGGTGCTCCGCGTTTATGTAGCCGCAAAACATAGCCTCATCTGGGCAGAAATTTCAGAAAACGACCGCTGGCTGTGGTGTGTTAAAACAGCGGATTTATTTTTCCATTTTGTGTATTTCTAACAGGTAATCTTTGGAATAATACGGTTATGGTATAATAATATCGCGGCTGTGAGAAGCTTCCTGTACGCTGCGTTCTATTTACACTATACCCGGAGTCCTCAAACCCTCGAGTGTGCACTTCCAAGTCAAGTCCGCTCTTTGCATTTTTGGAATTGAGACACAGCATGAGGAACTTTCTGGATCCTTTACTTCTGAAGCGGTGGGGCACGAGGCCACTTAATGCTGGCAGTATTTTATGGTAAGTTTATATAAATTTTTACCTAAATTTTAAATGTTGTAGTTGTGGTAGGGGCAAGCTTATTTCTATGTTAATTCGCTTTTCCGCCCTTTTAGTCGCACTTTGATATGGGGGTGAGGGGAGGTCATGTTTTAATATTCTGTGCCATCAGTCGGCTATAGTGTATTTTATTATAAAAGTGCATTTGTAGCACGCACAAATAAAAAACAACTAAATGTATTCTTAAATGTAATTTTTCGCTAAAGCTGTGTGTGTGGAAAATCTCTTTTATTTTATAATATTTAATAGGTGTCAGAGGAAGCTATTGGGATATGTTTAATATCAGTCTTAATATGTTTTCTGTTTCTGTCTGTTAAAAAAAAAAAAAAAAAAAACCTGCTTGTTATTTTGACCCAGCAGTTGGTTTATTCTTTGAACTTTCTGGAGTCTTCACTTCTGACTGGATCATGCTCAGAGCACTCAGTATTTTATGGTAAATTAATGTAAATTGTAACTTTTTTTAGTAACTTGTGGTAGGAGCAAGCATATTTTATTGTTTAAAATAATTTTTTTAATATTAATATTGTGTGGGATTAATATTGTTTTCCCATTCCGTTTTGTTATTCAAAAAATGAGAAAGTGATAAGTCGTAGCCTTAAAACAAGCTTTTTCTTTATCCTTATAAAATATTTATTATAAGTTGTAAATTCACCATTAAATATCATATTCATCTAGTGTTTGTTGAGAATTTGAAAAGGGGTGAATGTTTTATATTAAATCCAGATGGAGCGCCGTGTCCTGTTATCCCTCACATGTTAAATAGTGAGGTAAATTATTCAAAAATATACACTAAATTCATGTTCACGTTATATATTTTTATGTATTGACAAGAGAAAAAATGTTTTGCATTAAATGCATATGTAGCTGTATGTCCTTAACAAAAATGCTGAACGTAAATGTTAGTTATATTGCAACACTAAGTGATGCTGTATAATCCATAGGTGGACCAACATGATGAGAATTATATCTGCAAAATATGGAGATGACTGGAGCATTGTTCCATGTTGTGTTCCTGGGGGATGAGACAAGCGGGGCCTGACAGACCTTTTCCATTGTTGGAGGCAACGCTATTGATACAGACTCTTTGGTGAAGGCTGTTTTTTTTGTCATTGATGTTAAGAAGTGTCTTCTCACCGGGGAGTTTCTCCAACATACTGTAGATCAGATTGATGGACACGAGTACTCATCTCGTGTCATTAAATTTTTGAGGACAACAGTTTTTTTCAGCCAACATTTAATCAATAATATTTTAAAAAGTTTTATCATTTTTGTTATTAATTTCATTTTTGAAGGAAATTAAATAGTAATAGTTAAATAACAGATAGTTAAAATATTAAGATGGGAAATATTTGTGTCATGTGGGCAATATAAGATTTGTATTGAACACTTATATATAAAAAGTTTTTAAACATTGTATTAAATGCAAAAAAATGCTATTCAAATCAGACTTACAGGAGTCTCTTGTTTTTGTTTTACAGAGTGTTTATGTTACAGTATATTTATTTTATATTTAACAAATGGTCAGCTTAAGATTATATGGTTTTGTYTGACATTTTKGTMAAAATTWAGTTATTCACATTTTCTTATTCTGTGACAATCTATTTACATTATGTGAAGTTGTGTACATTTTGTCTCTTTTTTGAAAATAAGAAATAAAATGGAATGTGTCAACCCAGCAAGAGTGTCAATTTAACCCACTGGTTGGGTCAGATGAACAACCCAGAAATCTGGGTTAAATGGTACAACCCAGCACTTGGGTCAAAACAACCCAAAACAACGCGTTCTGCCCATAGTGACCCAGCAGCTGGGTTATTGTTGGGTTGTTTTTTAACCCAGCAGTTTTTAGAGTGTACATTGATTGTCTCACTGAAAGCCATGGAATTTAATGCTGAGGAATGTTCTAGAACAGAAAGTGGCAGTCCTGATGAAAGAAAAGTTGAAAGAATGGTCAAAGGAACAGAAAAGATACAGTAGAAAATAGAACCTGAAACTAAAGGGTTAAATCAATTTAATAGTTTAATAAATTGATAAATTAAGACAATAGAGATGGATTTGCCTACTCAATCAAGTAGCGCCACCACTGACACTGGACTTAGAGGAGATTATGAACACTGTTCACAAGAGTTGAAAAAAGCAAGAGAAAAATGTAGACTGACAAAGTTGGATGTATTCACTCTCAGAAAAAAAGGTACACAGTGGTACAAAAAATGTTCCTTAAAGAACAGTTTTGTACCTTTTTGATAAATGTACCCATAATTGTACGGAAAAGACCTCTGATGGTACAATTTTTTACCTTTTAAGGTACAACAAAATTGAAGGTACATAACTGTTCTAACATAAAGGGTACAGAACGCTCTGGACAGTGGGAGGAGTTTAGCTTGACCTCAGAACAACACTGAAAATTCAACAGAGAACAGAGGAGGAGAATCCAGCAAGCTGTTACTATTTGTAAATTATTAAGTGTTATATAGTCAAAATTCTGATAATATAAAACTGATATTATTTTATTTTTCCTCATTTTTGGCTAGTTTTGGCCAGTTTATATGAAACATTGTCTTTCAATGTTACTTACATATTGTAGGGTAGCATGTCGATAACACTGCTTATTATGCAAACATACTGCCTCATGTAACTTAGCACAAACATGTTAGCTCCCTGTGGCTAAGCTAATTCTTTATGTAGATTATAGATATTCATGAATATCAGCTGTGGTGTAAATGGTCTAATGTATTTAACCCCGTTTTGGATAGTTTAGTTATTTGGTTTAGTTTTTGGTTAGCTTATGACACTCCTATCTATAATGTTATTTAGCACAAACACTTTCGCTCCAGGTGGCTAAAATACTGGGTTATGTAGCTTACAGATTTTCGTAATATTCAGATTAAAAAAAAAAAAAATCAGTTGTTGTATGACATTACAAAAGCTTGTGTTGTCTTTATGCATGGTCATTAGATGATGATGATGATGATGATGATAACATGCATTTGTTTATTTTGTTGTGCTATCATGCTCATGTTGTTTTTTTCTTTTTTTATAAACAGTTGTAAAAATGATCAGCCACCATTTGATAAAAAGCAAATGCAACGAAGCAGGCAAGATACAGACGCCCATCACTGTTTCATGGAAAACGCAGACTGATGATGTCACTCTGTGATTCCTGCCTGCATGGAAACCTGGACCACAACTGGGGACTGGATTCGGGATGGATCTTTTGTATTTTTAAACTGGAATCTTTTGCAAGTGAAACATGCTTTGAACATGATGTCAGGGATGCCGGCTGAAGATTTTTTCCCACAATGCCACCTGACTACATGTGGTTATTTTTATCGCGGCTGATTGGTCAAACGGAGTCATGTGATTATTGTTGCTGCATCTGATTAGTGAAACAGTCATGTGGTAGATTCACCAGCTGCATGTGCAGAATAAATGGTAGAAACGCGTTTACTATCCACTGCCTACGATAACTGTTAGTTGGGACAGCTGTGATTTCCTGAAGTTGCTGCAGTCATTTAAGAGTTTTCCAGATATGTATAGTCACCAGGCTTATGCACATCTCGTTACAGTGTTTTTCATGCTTTTTATTTTATTCCTACTCTCTGAAAGAATATTTCTGAAGGAATGTTGGGTAAATGCAATGGTATTTTGTGAAAAGTGGGTAAAATGAATTTAAAAGTTTTAATTGTATTGTGAACAGTTTGTGAAAAGTTATATTGTAGATGGAAATTTGTATTTTATGTACTGTACAATTTTAGTGTGATTGTATTTTGTGAAAGGTTTTTCAGCTGATTTAAGGGTTTTATTTAGTTTCAATATTTGTTTATTATAAACCTGAAAGATGAATTTTTACAGAATGTTTTACTGTAATCTAAGGCAGTGTTTAAACATATTTCATATATGTTCATAATAAATTTGATTTAATGTCTTATTCAATATGAAAATGACTTTTGATAGTCCCCAAAGGAAAACATTAGACTCCATTATGGTATAAAAGGGCGTGTCACTGTGGTGATACCTTCAAAGACAAGATTTGTACCTTTGATTAAAAGTACAATGATGCACCAGCAAGTCTATAAAACAAAAGGATATTTTGATTGCCCATGGTACATGTACTGGCCTTGTTAGATTCTTACAACCAACTATCCAGTAAGTTAAACAGTGACTCAAAAAACCTCGCTGGAGACATCAAGTCGTTTCTGAAGTTTATGATTCAACTGTAAAACTGTAAATGTATACAAAAACAACTGTATCAAAATAAAATACTTATATGCATCATAATAAATACTCAACATTATATACACACGTGGACAAAATTGTTGGTACCCTTCGGTCAATGAAAGAAAAACTCACAATGGTCACAGACATAACTTTAATCTGACAAAAGTAATAATAAATAAGAATTCTGTGAATGTTAACCAATGAAAGTCAGACATTGCTTTTCAACCATGCTTCAAC
>QMIH01000627.1:299461-333859 GCA_003987875.1 Clarias batrachus | reverse complement strand
AAACATACTCACATGCACATCGGATAGTCTATCCCGCATTTGGGTTTACAAAGTATTACGCTTTTAGCGTTAGCATTAGCTTTTAGCTTCGGTGGTGAAATGGCTGCCGTTACCTGGCCTAACCTCTCTTCTTCTTTTATTGGTTTGCCACCAACGGTTCCCACAGCGCCTCCACTGGACAGGATCCCGTAACTAGGCAACCGCCTGTTACACCTAGGCACTATAAAGAATTTGTGAGTGAGTGAATAATATGTTTGTTGTACTTCAAATGATTTTTGCTTTTCTTTAATGTATAATGGGCAAGTGGTCTGATGTAAAGCAGAGTCACCCTGAACTGGACTCTGTGTTAATAACACAATGCTAACTACTACACCATAGTGACATCTAATCAAAATCAAGATTTCGCCAATTTACAGGTCTATAACTGCCTTCTCAATGAAATATGTTAAAGGAAAAAAAGCATTTTGGCTGGAGTAGCAAATGTGGTAAGTAGGTAATATTATATATACAGTACTGTTCATCTCGAAAAATGTAGAATGTAAATTTTCTTTCATAATTTAATTTTAAAAATGAAACTCTCATATATTCTAAATTTGTTACATTTGGGTTTTTTGGTTTGTTTGTTTGGTTGGTTGGTTGGTTGGTTTTGTTTCAATGATTGCGGCTTAAAGGTCATGAAATTCAGAAATCAAGTATATCAAAATATTAGAACATTTTATTTCAAGTATGAGTAAATTACTACACTATATAAAAAATACTATATTATACAATATAAAACTGTAAAACTGTTTATCTGTAGGTTTAGTTCAGTCCACGTTTTGGGAAGACTGCTGACTTGACAGTTGTCCAGAAGATGATCATCCACCCCCCTCCACAAGGAGGGTAAGCCACAGAAGGTCATCGCTGAAAGGGCTGACTGCTTGCAGAATCTAGCCTTAAAAAGACTGTCGAGCAAAGCATGCAATGCAAGATCTTCGGAGAGCTTCATAAGGAGTGGAGTGAGGCTGGAGTCAGTGCCTTAAGAGCCACCATGCACAGGCATCTTCAGGAAATGGGCTACAACTGTTATGCTTCTGGTATCAAACCACTCCTGACCCAAAGATAAAATAAGAAGCATCTTACCTGGACTGAAGAGAAAAAGAAACGGACTGTTGATCAGGGTCCACAGTTTTCATATGAAAGTAGATTTTGCTTTTCATTTGGACATCAAGGTCACAGAGACTGAAGGAAGAGGTTAATTTCACTCACTCACTCATCATCTATACCGCTTAATGCTGTATTCAGGATCGCGGGGGGGCCTGGAGCCCATTCACAGGAGATTTAGGCCACACAGCGAATCCATCACAGGCACGCATACACATACACACACACACACACACTATGGGCAATTTGGGAATGCCAATTATCCTAACCTACATGTCTTTGCACTGTGAGAGGAAACCGGAGTACCCGGGGGAAACCCACCAAGCACGGGGCGAACATGCAAACTCCATGCACACAGAGACGGGAATCGAACCCATTTATATTCATTTGTATAGCGCTTTTGCACAGACAAAAAGAAATTTTTGGAAGTTTGAATGAAATGTGAAATGTGTAAGAATAAAAATGATCAGATCCATTGTCAAGTCAAGTCCAGTTCAGTGTGTTGTTGGTTCACTGTGTTTTTTTTTTTTTTTTTTAAAGTTCAAAGTCAACACAGCCATCCAACAGGAGATTTTAGATCACCTGACCACAAGTGCCAAAACTACTACAAATTGGTTTGATAATGATGATATTACTGTGGCTTGACGTCTGACCAGCTGAAGGCTGCTATTAAAGCAACTTCTTCTACAATAATGCCTCGGCAGTAACACAGGCCGACGGCCTCCATGTCGATGATTGTAAATCCTTTTTTGATTGATCATATGAAATACTGTAATATTTTGAGGTACTGTGTTTGATTTTTCGATAACGGATCTAGAATATATTCTGCACTATGTGAAAAGTAATTCATGAGATCTGCCTGACGTGTGATACAGTAAGTATGGTGCAGTGATGCTCTGCAATTACTGCATGCACAAATTATCGTGTAAAGTGTTTAATTAAACAATACACCGCAATTAATAATAGGAGTGTTCAAGTAAACAAGAAAAGTGCAATAAAGTCATCCTGCTTTCAGATGATTTTACTAGTAATAAACATGCATGTACAGTTCACTTTGGACTTACCAACACATCACCTTAGACTCTTACAGTATCCATGTATAATAATAATAATAATAATAATAATAATAATAATAATAATAAAAACCAGTCACAGTTCATCCGATGTCTTTGATTTTAGGATGGCATGCTCAGGACTCGAAGCCAGCACTGCAAGCATGTTTTAATGAGAAGAAATAAAAAAAAGACCTAAGGAGGATAAGAAAATAAAGAAAAGAAGGTGATGAATCAAAATAGGTCTCATTAACATTCAGGAATGGCCTTGAAGGTCTGACTCTCTCTCTCTCTCTCTCTCTCTCTCTACCTACTGATACAAGATTGTCTCAGTTTCCTTTCTTACATTAGAATAGAATAGAATGCCTTTAATTTTCACTATGCACATATACAATTCGCACCATATACATGTACAATGAGATTGAGAGCATCTCACTACTCAGTGCAACAATAAACTATACACACAGACATTCAGACATTAAACCATTAAATAAGGATGGTAGGGGACATTAGGATATGAAATAGACAGATCTGAATTAGAACAGATATATCGCAGATGTAATTGCACAGCAATTATAATGCATTGCACATTTAGAATATGACAGAAATCTGATTCGTTTAGCATTGTCTCCATTGTAAATCATTTAAAGTCATGTTCGAGACAATCTTTTATATTTGTCTGAAAAGAATAAACATCTGTTTGAATAGAAATATAAAATACAAAACAAGCTTCCAGCTTATTAGCCTCACATATCTGGTTCCTAATAAACTGGAACAATTAATGCATCTGAGTTACAAAAATATTGGTGGCTCCCTTGATAAATAGAAATGCATACCCTCATTAGCCAAGTGTTTTTAGCCCATCAGAGCCCGATGTTAACTGTCACACCTGCTCATTTCTCAAGATTTAATTACCCGTTCGCTCGATGGTGAGCATAAACACAGTCATGAATCAGATAAACTCAATATCATTCAATTTATTAGTTTTCATCTGTGAGATTTTTATTAATTACTTGTTTTCTAGAAATCATATGAGCAAGTGATCTACAGCCTCCGTTCTGTTGTACATAATAAATACAGTATTTTAATTCAGTATTTTAATGTTAAAGGATAGAACATTGCAGCTGACACAATTCATGATACAGTATCTGTGAACGTTATGCATTTTTATAAGTCAGATAACATGTCTTATAATTATAAATGAATGATATAAGCACTGTATGAAGTACAAACCTATTATACAGTATGTACAAAGATTTTTCAGGTCAAATTATGACTTCCACATTTTTGGGCCATTAAAGGAGTTCCTGGGAGGCCAGCGTTTTCAGACATGAAGCTTAGTGTAGCAGGGGATTATATGAGGTATATAAGGTAAATAAATGTAGTTTTGTTATACTATTCTGGACAATCAAAAGTCCCGGTTTGACTCGAATACCCATCGGATGAGCACACAGTCAAATTGTACTGTAAATGGTCAAGACTGGCTTAAAATAGTTACTCTTTACACCCATATGAGTTTTTAAATGCACACCACATCAAATTAAAAATGTAATTTCATGTATTTTATTGACCACACTAATTATTGGTAAAAAAAAAAAAAAAAAAAAAGAATACTGTTACAACTGATCCCACATACTCAACCATCTCAAATTTGATTTTGATATACAAACCATTTGTCATTTGATATACATTGTCAGTGAAATTAATCTTGCTACCTCACAATTAATGCATAATTTTCAGCCAAAACATGGTACTGTTGCTAAAAAATGTGAATTTTCAGACAGGATCATATAACAGCATTTTTCATAATGCTTAATGCTTCTTATCTCCTGATCCATGCATACACATTTATATTTTTAACAGATAAAATGTAGTGTGCATAACTTTTTTTTTTGTCATTCAGATGAAACTTGGCCAATTAAAAGACTTAAACCTGAAAAAGTGTGTTATTCTAAAATGCTAAATTGCAATTTGAATTTAACGTGGTTACGGATACTACAATTTTTTTTTTTTCACTTTTTAAGCTTTTAACAAAAAAACAATTTAAGCAAGTTTTATAAGGTCATATGATTTTCTAGAAGCTTACAACAATTTTAGTATCAATACTTATAAAGAAATATGAATAATTAACATTTTAAATTATTAAATTTAAAAAATTTTAAAAATTAGCAAACTTGAAGCAAAATTGGAAATTTCCATGTTGCATCAACTTCAGATGTAGTTTTTTTTCCACAAACATTTTCTGTATTATATGTACAGTATAACAAAAAATAAAAAAATATATAAAATCTGCACCAATGCTGTGTTTTGGCCGTCTGCATTACGTGAAATTCTACTTGTGAATCTGACAATGCACAGTGAGCAGTAGCAGACTTGTTGCCAGTTGCAGGTACTGATAGAATTCCAGTTGACCGAATTCTCCAATCCTTGGCTAATTGCTTTCACTGAACTGTGTAAGCCAGGACAAAGGGTCTACTCAACATTTAAATTACACCGTTTGCACCAACACTGTGGATTGTTTTTTCCACCTTTTAACAGTAACCCATCCAAGCCAAATCAATCTCTTCCATGGTTACTCTTATCATGTCCAATGCATTAAAGCTTTATTTTTATAACTTTATTTTCTTTAAGATTTTCCAGATAGGAAGCATTATATTTAATCGAATATCTTACATTCCAGTAGGTGATTTAGAAGTCCTTTAGAAGCCAATCTACCATCATTGATAACCAACATTCCTGTTTAACACCTCTGTAAATACTTCCCGCTCATTCATTTGTACAGTCTGCACATGGACTGTATACTAATATGTGTATATTCATATATGTAGATGTGTGTATAGGTATACTCTGCATTTCCATCCAGCGGCTAAATTACACATATTTATTCATATGTATATTCATACTATTGCACATAATGTAAATTCACCTATATATAGTTTCTGTATATCTTTATTCCACGTATTTATAATCAGACATATCTGTAGATTTACAACTATTCTGTACATTAATTTATCCATCTATGCTCTCTTTACAATGTATATTCATGTACATACAGTATATATATATATATATATATATACTTTTATCATACAAGTTTTTATAGATCTGTATATATGTTTATATTGCACCACTAACTTGCACTTCTGGTTAGATGCTAACTGCATTTCGTTGCCTTGTGACTATGTGCAATGACAATAAAGTTGAATCTAATCTAATCTAATCTAAAAGTATTGTAAGGTTTTTTTTTTTTTTTTAGACCTAAAGTAAAGAAAATTTTATTCACAAAAAGACCACCAAATACACATACAGTACTATCACAGTATGAAACTTCAACAAGTGGAACATCTCATCCTTTGATGAAAATCGATGGATAACTTTCTCACCAAATTGCTGAAGGGACGCATCTGTCTGTGAGAACTGTACACACAATCATTCACAAACGCTACATCTGGAAGTTACTGCCACATCTCCCTTACAGTCGCTCCATTAAAGGAATTCCTGGGAGGCCAGCGTTTCAGATGTGAAGCAGTGACAGTACCTCCCTGCTAGTGTATCTACCCTGCATGCTCTAATACATTACTGTTTCTGTAGGAACAATGACATCACGTTTGATTGTTAATATGGTGGCATTTTTTAAAAATAAGTGTCAGTGTTACAAACAAAAGACTCTTGCTCGGGGGTATAATAATAGCTGATATAAATCCAATAATAATAAGAAACTAGATTCCTTTTTTAAAATTTGAATAAAGTGCTAAGATTGACAAATCACTGTGTCATAAGAAAAAGCTTTATGCATGCACTTATATTCAAAAACAATCCATTTCAGGATGGTGACGGTAAATCTGCTTCGCCCCCAGCCACATCACAGAGGTTTGTTGTTGATTATTTTCCTACAACATCTCCGAAATGGCTTATTCCTGACTGAATGCGACGCATTTTACCATCATTGATTTTCTACATTAAACCCTGAACGCGGCTGAAAGACATGCATGAATGTACCACGTCCGATTTTAAGCGATTTTCCTATACATCTCATTCAGCCCTAGTTCGGGTTTTCAAAGATGGTCATAAAGCTTTTTGTGTGAATCTCCAGCTAACCGCTGCTCACACTGCAGGCCTTTATATCAATGGTAAAGATTATTGCATTGCTGAGATGTTAAAATGTGAAGCTCTTATACAAAATGTGTAAAAGTTGGCCAGACTTCGTCTCAGTTTTAATGATATGAAGGGGNGGGGGGGGGGGGGAATGACCAGCGAAACCGCTGATATTAATAGCCCAATAAATCCAAATAACCTGGACTTCTTTAGCACTGTGTGTAAATTTGTGTGTACTGTATGTGTGTGTGTGTGTGTTGCAGTAAATGATACAGTGCAGATAAGTAGCCTCTCAGTGTGGCAATTAACACTTAACAAGATGTGATAATTAGTGCATTTCAACAGCGTCCTTTCCACTCTTGGGTTTGTTTGTTTTTTCCTCCTCATCTTTCTTGGTGAGTTATAACTCTATAGGGGCAGCAGTGACCGCTTGCCCTCCTGACAAAGCCCTCTCTGCCCAACTCAATGCAAGCAATTAACACCAGCAGACCCATATATAACTGTCTTGCCCAGCAACAGAAGCTTAATCATGTTATCTCAATAAACAGCCTCGCTTGTTTTGCCTTTCAGCTTTTTTTTTCGGATTTAAAACTTTAAAGTGAACATCATGTTATAAATACATTGCTAAGCCATAATGTAGGCGGCACGTTGGCTTAGTGGTCAGTACTGTCTTCTTACACCTCTGAGTACTGGGTTTGATTCCTGCCTCGGGACTGTGTGTGGAGTTTGAATGTTCTCCTCGTGCTTGGTGGGTTCTTGCCCGTAGTGTGTGTGCCTTGTGTGGATTGGTACCCTGTCCGTGGTGTACAGGTTGTGCTCTTTGTCTCCTGGGATAGGCTCCAGGTAGGATAAACTGGTATAGACAATGAGTTAGTTATCAATCAAAATACATAAAAGGAACAGTTTTAAGTTTTCCTCCAATAAAAAGAGTCAATCCGCTACGGTACATTTTGAGTTTTATGGTTATTTACTACGTGGAGAATTTCCACGGGGTCCCTTATTGAGGATGTTCCTTAACCTAGGAACATCAGTTTCTCCATGACCATTTTATACACAGTAATGCTAATAGCTTATTGGCATTTGTACTTGGACTTGTCTCAATCTTGGGCATTGATCTTGACATTATGTTTGTATTGCCGTGTTGTTGTTTTTTTGTTTTCACAAGTGTAATTCCTCCTTAAAAAAAAAAAAAAACAGTCTAATAGATGGCTCTATGTTTAAATGAGTCCAACTAATGAAGTGAAGTAAAGGCTTGGCCCCAAAAAGTAGTTGATCATTTTCATTCTTGGTCTTGCTTCATCTGGATTTGGCCTCGTCCCCATTAAGATTCAGTCTTGACTAGATCTTGGCATGATATTGACTACAGCCATAGTTCAAGCATTTATTGACTACACAATGTCTGGATTTTGATTGATATGTGTCTTCAATCACAACCCTTAAAGTTAAAATAAAAGCAGTTCTTGGCAGCAAACTTTCAAAAAAGCATGCTGTAGTTAAAAAGAGTGATAATCGACTATCACCTCCTCTTAAGCCATCGAACAATACATTATCTGATGAAAGGCAAAAAACTGATCAAATCAGCAATCCCAAACTCTGGCAAAGCATATTTCAAGCCCGGGGATGGTTACTGTTCGTGCAAATAAGGCTCCATGATGAATGGACGTTTTCCTAATGAGCTGGCGGTCAACCTTATCCATTACTGATGTGTTCATTGGCATTATAAGTGATTATATTCACTCACTATATTTATGCACGGTACAAAATAGAAGCTTCCCTTCGAAGGCCTTGCATGATTGAAGCCCATCCTTTTCCGGAGGATCATTATTCTTTGGTCTCATCGTACACACTGTGATGGAAGAGCTGTGTCACTGCTGTGTGGGAGAAAAGGTCAGAAACATTGACACAGGAAAAGCAAATACAGTACACACACACACACACACACACACACACACACACACATCAAGACACACAAACAAGAACTACTGTAGTGCCTGCTATAGACGCACCAGTTCATGCACATTGTATACACTCACTTGATTAGGTACATCTGTTGAACTATTTGTTAACGCAAGCATCTAATCAGCCAATTATGCAGCAACTCAATGCATTTAGGGACATCGACATGGTCTAGACAATCTGCTGAAGATTAAACTGAGCATCGGAATGGGGAAAAAAGGTGATTTAAGTGACTTTGGACTCAGTGCCATGGTTGTTGGTGCCAGACGGGCTGGTCTGGGTATTTCCCGAAACTGCTGATCTACTGAGGTTTTCATATACAGTACAACCATCTCTAGGATTTATAGAGAATGGTCTGAAAAGGAGAAAATATCCAGTGAAGGCCAGTTCTTTAGCCAGAAACGGTCAGAGGGGAATGGACAGAATGGTTTGAGTTGAGAGAAAGGCGATAGTACCCGAAGTAACATCAACCAAGTTGTGCCGAAGAACATCTCCGAAAGTGTTGAACCTTTAAGCAGATGGGCTACAGCAGCAGAAAGCCATTCCTGTCAGCTTAGAACAGAAAACTGATGCTACAACATCTAGGCATTTGGCAGACGCCTTTATCCAGAGCGACTTACATTTTTATCTCATTATACATCTGAGCAATTGGGGTTAAGGGCCTTGCTCAAGGGCACAACAGGGACAACTTGGTGGTCGTGGGACTTTAACCTGGGACCTTCCGAACTGTAGTCCAATGCCTTAACCACTGAGCTACCCCTGACCCAACTTGCATGGGCTCACCAAAATTGGACAATTGCAAAATTTGGAAAATGTTGCCTAGTCTGATGCGATATCCTTCCTTGTGTCAACAGTTCAGGGTGGTGGTGGTGGTGGTCTAATGGTGTGGGGGAGATTTTCTTGGCACACTTTGCGCACCTTAGGGCAGGTAAGTACCATTAAGTTTAGTTTAGTTTAGTATTTAGTTTAGCTGACCATGTGTATGGCTTTATGGCCACAGGATAGCATGCGATGTCACAAGGCGAAATCATCTTTGATATTTCTTGAACATGACAGAATCCAATAGAGCAATCCTCAGGATGTGCTGGAACAGGAGAGTCGCATTATGGACCTGTACCTGACAACGCTGCAACAACTATGTGATAATGTCTTGTCAATATGGACCACTATCTTTAAGGAATGCTTCCAGCACCCTATTGAATCTGTGCCATGAACAATTAAGGTAGCTGTGAAGGCAAAAATAGCTCCAACTTAGTATTAGCAAGATGGCTACCTAGATTGGCGTGTCACTGGTACTGTACATGTAGTGTTAAGTAATTGGTTGGTGAGGTGCTGCTCGGAGATTTGTGAACAAAAATGCTAAAGATTAATATGCGAGTCATTCCAGGCGGAGTTGTCTTTTAACATGTGCCATGAAAATGTCACAAAGTCATGCATTTTATTCAACATTTGCATAGATTCTAATTTACATATTCTACATATAGCAGTCAATGGAGCAACCCAAGTATAATCTCCACCAGCGGCCAAAGAGGACACACAGATCTAATGCCCCATTTACACCAAAGTGAATTCTAGACTAAGGTCAATGGAGCATGAGGCCAATCATTACTCCTAAATAATTCCTTGCAGCTTGAAAAATGAAAATGTAGCATATTCGAGGGGCCTCCCAGAGGCAGTGCTGCGACACACACGGCCATCAAGCCCATTACTCTCCAATTAGACGCCCTCAGCTGTGCCTGATGTGCCATCTCTGGCAGAGCTGTGCATGAAGAAGACCAGCGCACAGGCAGGATTCTGTTTGACAGCTTTCCTCCGCTCGGTGACACGGTGCGGCGTGATCCAGTGCAGAACATCAGCTACATCTCTCCCCCGTGTCTCTCTGTCTCCCCGTCTCTCTTTCTCCTTTCCTCTCACTCAAGGGCACAGGATGCATCCGCAGACATTTACTCCGCTGCACTGCCTCTGCATTGGCGCATCGAAAGGAAGTGAGCGGAATGAAATGGACTCGCTCAGGGACACTCGCACACCAAGGTGACACACAGGCAGGGGGGTGTTAAGTGTTGTAGGGCTGCCACGATGTGTACCGACTAAATGTTTTTCCCAAGGTGGTGTATTAACTGCAAAATAGAGATCCTGACCCTTACAGAAAAAAAAAAAGTCTGAGCTTCATTTGTCAACTTTACTCCTGGTATTTTGCAACCTTGATTCTTATGTTCACATTTTTAGTTACGTGATGTTGACTTTTATTTTTCATTCATTTCTAATATATATTTATTTATTTTTCCCATGATTAATTTATTTTCAGGATGATTTATTCATTTTTTTACATGTGAATTTCCTTAAAGAAATCTATTCACTTTCAATATGATTCATTCTTCATTATTTATTTATTTATTTATTTAAGGTGGTTTCCTTACATGAATCATTTATAGTCTATTCACTGGTATTTCTTACAAGACTCATTTACATTCGGTGTATTTTTTTAAATAGGTGGATAATTATAATCTAATATGATTATGATTTAATCTAGCGACACGCTGGTGTACTGGTTAGCACTTCTACATTACCTCCAGGTTCCGGGATCTCAGTGCTTGGTAGGTTTCATTCCACAATCCAAAGTAATGCAGATTAGGCTAACTGGCGTTCCCAAATTTCCGGTAGTATGTGAATGTTGACGGGCGGTCCTACAATGGTTGTGGAAATGTGAAAAAATGCAATGATCACCATTTGCCTCCATGGTCCATAGTTAGTCCTAGATGGA
Organism: Clarias batrachus; assembly: GCA_003987875.1. Lineage (NCBI taxonomy): Eukaryota > Metazoa > Chordata > Actinopteri > Siluriformes > Clariidae > Clarias > Clarias batrachus. Next base: position 322,852 of record QMIH01000627.1, on the reverse strand, counting down.
TGAATGGATGGGTTATTATAATATAATAATAAGACTTCCACATTATTAAATTATCTTAATGTTTTCTTTTCTTCTCATATACCATTTATTGGGGTTTTCTGCCTGTAGCTCCTATATCACATATAATATCACACAGCAGCGTTGTACAAGCACTGCATCACTGCATGTCATATCGTGTCCAGTGACAAATAGAATTTGAACATACATTTGAAATAAATAATCCATTTCAAAGAATTTAATAACCACCAAGTAACTATTTAGAAGGCTATTAGCCAAATGCAAAGACATCGTGTTTTCTCATAAATGTTGAGTGAAATACATTTTTTAATAAGCTTCAGCATACCAAATAGTTCCTCTCATGATCCTTCCTCTCTCGTGAGCCGGCCTTGTCTCCATGTGTATGTATCTCGGAGACGGAGTGAGGCAGTAGATTACGTGGACATGTGGAAGTCGAGCACTTAAATATAAACATGTACGAGAAGTATAAATACCGTCCTATCCGCACTATCAGCAAAGCTCTCTTTTCCATTATCATCTGTAAATATTTCATTTTACACAAACTCTCTCTGACTCGATTAATCACCATGTAATCCTCTGTACTTATCAGGTGTAATTCAGTCAAACATATTTTATTACATCCTGTTAGTCTGGAATGTCAGTGCAGTCTAATCCTCTTGTTTTTGCTCATGTGGAATCTTCTTCATTCACTTCAACCTCACTTCACTTTTTTTTTATTCCCCAGCTAGCTAACACACCTGAATGACGATGCTGCGCCTCTTGGAGGTTGGAGGACATGTTATTTACGAGGCGTGATGCATTCGTCTTTTGTGTTCATTAGCATCACAGAAAGCGAGATGGCGGCAATCCGAAAATCAATGCAATCTCCTGCAGCTGACGGACGGGCCTACGCCTGCTTAAGCTCTTAACAGCTCCTGATTGCTTCCCCAAGCAGCCATGGATTCTAGCATGCATCTTAATGCCGTGCTTGCAAAAAAAGAAAAAAAAAAGTGAAAAAAAAATCATTTTTCTTTTTTTTTTTTAGCTTGCATCATTATTAAAATAACCCTGAGCCATGCTGCTGTGTGTGACCTCATTACTATCAAGACAGCCAATCTGCTCTTTTCAGGTCTCTGTATTCCACTCCATATGGCTCATAAGACATGACTGTTCATTTGCTGCTGCAGGTCTTATTAGGCTTTTATTAAACGATATTAATGCTTGTATCCAGATGTGACTAGGTCAGAATATAGATGGAAGTGTTATAATTAAATGGTTCTGCTTGTGGAAGAGACTAGGTACCTTCCGGAGCAGGCCAAAAATCTCCAGCAATTAGATAACCATAATTACGCAAATTGACATTTCCTTTCAGCGATCTGTTTTCAGAACCTTATGCAGTCATATTTCGGGGCTTGAATGAACCTGATTAGAATAAAGTTTATTTGTGGTTGAGATAGAACTGAAAAAAGCAGAGCCTTACTTTTGTATCAGGTTTTCATTCACAATTCAATGCATTTTAAATTAAGATAAAATGATACCTAGATGATACCTACATTTACATTTAGGCATTTGGCAGACGCTCTTATCCAGAGTGACTTACAAAAAGGGCTTTGAAGTTTTCATCACTGAATGGATATTTACACTGGGTTACTAACTAAGTGCCATCAGTCAAGCTTGAGGTTGGTTGAGGGATTGGGCGATTAGTCCAAATATTGAAGAAACAGATACAGTCGTTTAAAGATAGTCAAAGACACCGCTCTACGAACACCTAGAGGACGTTCGTCCCCCACCCACTGTAGGTGCCAGAACAGAAAAGAGTCTGTTTGAATGTCTTCCTCGATCCCTGAGCAATGGTGGAACGAGACGAGCAGTTCTGGAGGATCGGAGGGAACTTGGTGCAGTGTGTGTAGACTTGCTTGCCCTCTTATCATTGGGCTGCCACATTTAGCTTCATCGTGCTATTACTGCATAGTGTTCGAAAACATGATCTCGCAACATACTGTACAGTAAGAGAGGCCCACTGGGGCAGGAATTATTCTGCCCTAGGCTCCCTATATGAATATTTTCATTGATGGAGGAACAGTGGAAGGGATGTTGTCAATCTTTCAGCTGCTCCTGCTGATGGCTCGCCAGAGCAGACCATCTGATGCACACACAACTTGGCACAGGTTTTTATATCGGATGCCCTTCCTGATGCAACCCTCCCGTTTCATACACACTTGGGACTGGCACTGCAACCAGTGGCTGGGGTTTGGGCATCGGATGGGAATTGAACCCAGGCCTTCCACATGCACCAACTTGGATTAGTCTAAATCTAATACATTTTTACAAGCAACGTTAAAGGGGAAAGTTAAGACAGTGTGTGTCTATGATGTGCAGTTTAGAACTAATTCTATTGTAATCTAAATAATCACTTACTTGTTCTCTGGGTTTACCGCTTATCCGGTAAAATGTCGTGGGTGGCATGGGGGCTGTCCCAGGAGATTCGGGGTACGAGACGCGGTACATCCTGAACAAGGTGGTAATCCATTTTAGGGCGCACATTTGGAAATGCCAATTAGCCTAATCTCTTTGAACTGTGAGAGGGAACCGGAGTACCCAAAGGAAACCCACCAAGCACAGGGATAATATGCAAACTCCATGCACACAGACCCCGAGGTGGGATTCAAAACCCGGACCCTGAAGGTACAGTATGAGGCCTCAGTTCTAACCACTACACCACTAAGTGTGAACTCCTTTATCCTGAGGATGGCAGAAACATTTACTTCTGACTGTTACAGACATCACTGGACACTGGAGACTCATTCCAAAAATGCTACTTTTGTAAAAATCTATGGTACAAGGATATTAAGCTAACTAGATATCTAAACTAATAGCTGAACAGGTGCATTTACATGTTGTTTCTGTCTTTTTTATCATCATTACTTGAACATAACCCATCAGGAGCAGGCCTTATTCAGCATTCACCCTCCCATTTCTCAGTCTCAGGAGATTTTTGCCATGTGTGTGACAACAAATCATCCTGTTCATTATTTGTTCGGTTTGTCTGAAGCATTTCCACCCTAAGCAATACCTTACAATTGCTTTTCCTTTCACTGTTCAATCCCCTCCCCACTCCCAGCATGTAAACACGGTAAAATATATAGGCCGAATATATAGAGCTTTCATGTGCTGCGTGTGCATCGCTGCCCAGTTGCAAATTTGCTAGTCTTAGCATTAGTGCCATGATGTAAAAGCAATCTCATAATGGAAACGGGATAAAAGATACCAATCTTACATGCACCCTGAGGTTTCATGATAGCTTACAGTATGTTGGCCTCAATGTACACATATACAGTACTTTGTATTTTACAGCAGGAAAGATCCAGGTTTTATCAAAAGAAAAAGGTAGGAATGACACAGAGCTAATAAACAAGTCAGCTGCTTTGGTAACCAGAGATGGATTGTTCCAAACACATAGCCTCAGGCTTTTCTCTGATCAGGCGAGACGATAATCAGCGAGTCCCCATGAGGAAGGCCAGCACGTAATTGTTGATTTCTGATCCTGCAAATTGAAGCCGGTGATGGAGAGCAGCTCCCATCAACATCCACGTAGGAGAAGTGTACTTGAACACAACAGACTATGAAAAGGAGACGTTGTTGTCCTAGAGCCATGAGGAGACGCTCTCTCTCAAGTGTTTGTAAATGGACATGATGGCTGCTGCACTGATTGCATGAATTACCATCCCGGAGTGTTTTGGGTGTTGGATGATGGGGAGATGTTGTGTGGTTATAATCAGAAATTGTTCATTGGTATGTCAAATATGCTACGTGCCTGGTTGGGTTTCATTTGAAAAGTGTTCATTTTGAAATCTTTGGTACATTTAGGTAGGAATTTAAGGACATACTGTATATCTGGTAAGCCTCAGCCGAATGGAAAATGCACTTAATGAGGTGTAACACATTCTGGTCTTCTGCAATGTGACCTGGACATACCATGGTCGTAGCACAAGCATGAAGAAGTCATTGTGAGAACGTCATTGACATAGAAACAAGGAAGTCACATCCCAATAACAAGTCAGCCAGACGGGATGACACCCAAGCTTTCTTGTCTGTTTCATGTAGTAAATCAATGACGTCCCTAAGAGGTGTTAGTTACCCAGTTAACAGGTCAATACCGTCATTACTTGATCATTCAGCTCCATATCAAGGGAGGCGATACTACTGTACACCCTTACCAGTTTCTACTGTGTTTTTGCCAAGTTGGATTTTTTTAATGCATTCACCCAATTGATTTTTTTTCAGAAAAAACGTTGCTCATGAGATGGAGGCATTTGGAAATCTGTACCGTGTATTCAGAGACAGGTTATGCATCTGTTTAGCACTAATTTTAAAATGACTTGTATTTAAATCACTCAGTGCCAACAAAAGTGTCTGAGATAAGGTTTTGCAAGTCCAGACCACCACATTGGTGCCTTAGAAACAAACGAGCAAAAAAAATAAAAAAAAAAATAAAAAGATAGACAGAAGAGATACCTGGATTCATCGTTAGCATGACATGAAGGTCTTTGTATAAATAAGTCCATATTTTGGGCACCACATTTGCTTCTAGGTTACTAAACCTGGATTGCATACTGTAGCATGATCTAAAATCATCTATATTCAGTGATCTTATATAAAATACACTTCTTGAAAACCCCTTGATTTCTCTTACCTGTCTCTTACCAGACATGACTGACCAGCCATGTTACAAAAAAAAAAAAGAAGAAGAAGAAGAAGAAGAAAGATTCGCTCTTCCAAAAGAAGAGAGAGAGAGATTGCATTTTGTTGAACAAAAGCTCCTTGTCATGGGGCATTATTAAAATGACCTACAGGGATCGCATGACTGATTGAGTTTGTAAGCCCGAGACAGACCCCTTTGCATTTTGTGAGTAACCCAATTTCAGTTCATCTGCCAGGCCACTGAGAAAGTTGCCTTGCTTGGGTTGTGTTATTCCTGAGATTCCTCATAAATCATCGCTTGCAGTTTCATCCCCATGGTAGAAAGTGATATGGCAAGGAAAAAAAAAAATAACAATAACTTGCTGCCCTTTCGTCCTACATAGCAGTCTTGCCGATGTTAGAAGCCCTGAGCTCTATATTTGTGGCTAATTATGGCTAATTGCAGTGTCAGTTGCTCCGTGGTTAATTTTCCCTGCTTGTTTAGTGACTTCGCTTAATGACTCTTTTAATATCATCTAATGTGTGTTCGCCTTTAATCAAGGAGTTTATTAAAAGAGAAGGTGAGAGGCAAATTGTAGTCTTGGATAATTTGTGCCAGTAGCAGTAACGTGCAGATGATCATGCTAAACGATAACATACTGTAGCATGTTCAGACGCAAGTGCAAAGTAACAGCAAAGCATGTTGAAAACAAATCGGCCCTTCATTTTGAGCGGTTTTCTTTTAAGTAGGTGTGACAAACCATTGAGTGCCTACTGGTTTCTGATTAGACAAATGTTTAAAATGTGTATCAAAACACAATTTCAGTCATCTAAGTGTGCAACAGTTGTGCTATTGTAAATGTGGGCGATTCTGGAGTCTAAGCAAAAATTTGCTAAACTAATTTGTCAGCCCTTGGGGGCCCCCTGCTGGTCTGGGGCCACACGGAGTTGCCTGCCTTCCATGTCGACAAGCAGCACCTCTGATTGTGAGGATATAAGGTAATTGTTTTTGAAAAAAAAATGAAAAACAAAATTCGTCTTTGAATATGAGAGGTAAATTTTCCTGTTTTCCTTCGTTTGCATTGGGACACAAGGTCACTGTGGTGCACATTTTTGAGTTGCGGTATCTCCAATCCATCTTTCTATCATCACTTGTTACAACTGTTATCATTTCCTCAGTCTTCCCTCTGACTGTACACGTGAAAAACGGGTAGGGGTTCAAGCCCCACCATGCTCATATACTGTATAATTTCCAGCCAATGAAGATACCAGTCCCAAGCCTGGAGAAATGGGTAGGTTGTGGCAGGATGGGTATCCGGAATAGAATAGCAGCCAATAACTTACAAAAGTGGTGAACCTGGGAAAGGAGAAAGCGTGGGAAAAAAAAATCAACAGTAAAATCCAAAAAGTGATTAAAAAAAAGCAAAGCTCCTAGAATTTAATTAGATTGAATAAAATTACTCTGAATTAAATAGTAGCTTATGCTTATTGTTTCCTTAATATTACACCATTCAGGTAATTTGTGATGTCTTGACACCTGTTAAAGACCTGACAGTTGTTGGAGACTGGAGGTGGGAATTATTGTATGAGAATGCTTTGTGAAGGCATTACAATCAGCTGATGCCACTGATCCTTTTCATAAACACTAGTTATATTTAGCAACCACATGCTCATTCGTGCTCATCACCACCACTGAACTGATCTACTCACTCTGCATGATACTGCAAAGACATACAGTATGGTGATCACTGAACACTGACAAAAGAACTTGAGGCTATTGAGAGCGCACATCCAGACTGGGAAAGCCAAAGTGCATCATTGACTGTGAGAGTTTAAATGTGTATGCACAACACAAACCATACATTTTATATATATATATATATATATATATATGTATACCCACACACACAATGTATATCCATACACTGAAATTCCGCTCCACTGGAGAGACTAAATAAAAATATTACTATCCTATACAAAGCAAAACTTAAAAAAAAATAAAATAAAATAAAAAAACTTATCAAGGTCACAGTGAAATCCCTATTCCATGAATACATGGGATGAGCTGCCAGTTTACCACACATTAATTAATACCAATTTTAATAAAGCTTTATAGGTCTGATAGCTTATTCTGCAGTTTTTAACTAAAAATGAATTGCTATTGTTATCATATTGTCTAGTTTCTTGAAATTGACCTAAAGAATGAGCGGGGGGAAAAAAACTGTGACACTTGGTGGCTGCCAAGGGGTTTGTGTGTGCTTTATTAAATGATTATAATAGTTAGATTCCAACTAACATTATTTACAGGAATTGATAGATAAATGTTTTCACCTATCTAATAAAAGTTTAAACTAGTTTTTTTTTGTTTCCATAGCCACGGTTAGACCCTTTATTTCACATACTCTATTGTCAAGACACAATGTATTCATTGTACAATCACTGTTTAATACATACAAAACAAAAATCTCGTTAGGGCTTGCTCCAAAGGATGCAATCTCAGGTTCTGATAAATTAGGACAAGAGGCTCTGTGGCGCAATGGATAGCGCGTTGGACTTCTAAGTAACACAGTGGAGTGATTCAAAGGTTGTGGGTTCGAGTCCCACCAGAGTCGTCATCTTGCGCTGAATTTGTATTTAAAATTCTTTACATTATTGGATGGGGTGGCTCAAATAGTGGCTCTGGGTTACTGATCGGAAGGTCAAGGAGCCCCTGTTGGGCCCTTGAGCAAGGACTGTAACCCTATCTGTTCCAGGGGCACTGTATCATGGCTGACCATGTGTTTGGGGTGTCTGACACCAGCTTCCGAACTGGGATATGCGGGGAAAAAAAAAAGAAGAAAAAACTTAGTTGTGCTTTAAGGTGCAGTTCCTTGACTGGCCACTAGGACATTGGCTGGCTCAAATCACTGTAACCCAAGAGGTTAAAGTGGCCAAAATTACAATAGAAATAAATGTGTTTAAAAGAAATTAGGCCAAGCTTCATGTGCCCTGTCCATTTGCCCATTTATGGATTAACCGTTCTTTAAGCAGCATCAGCTCCTGCCAAGATTGTGTTAACCAAAGCTCCCACAGTTGAGCTTCAAAACCATTCTTCAGGAAACCTATGGGTGATGATACAGAGGGTTTGTATAGATCCTATACAGTCTTTGGCTTCAAAGTAAAGTGGACTTATTATCAGCAGTTAATAAGGTGATTAAAAGAAACAAGAATTTACGAATGACACATTGCATTTTTTTTCCTGTTTATATTTGCATTTGATGATGTCAAATGATCTAACGAATAATCTAATTCCTTTGATTACATCTGTAAATAATAGTTTATTTAAATAAAAAATAAGCATGTTATGCAGGGACATGCAGGAACAGCAAAGTGCAAACTCCTGTCTTTACAATTTTCTCATGTTGGGACAGTGTTACCTGCTTTCACAACAGGGATGTCTTCAAAAAATCTCTTTTTATTTGGAGCAACTCATTCTACCCAAGAAGAATGGACCATTTGACAGCATTGTGGTATCACGTTTATTAAACCATTGACTTCTCTTGGCAGAAGCCCAATCATTCATTCTTGTCATTTTGCCGAAACACTGTACACCTGGCAGACGTTGCATATGCACCACTAAATCTGTTTTGTGCATCTGAGTTTGTGCAAGTTGAAATCACATAATTATCTTTCATTGTCTTTCAAACATGGAGCAGAGGGGGGAAAAGAAAAACATTTCAACATGTCTTTATCTTCTGCTTGCCATTGGTTGCTCATGTTCTCATAATTGACTGACATTAGTCAAATGCGCCAGTAATTGGATAGCTGGGGGAAGTAAAACGCTTAGAGAAACGAGCACATTAAAGAGACACAGCTGCCTAAGCAGCTGCTAAGAGCTTACACCGTATTACTGTTTCAGGCTCACTAGGACAACTGGGTCACTCCTGGCACACAAATCCAGGCAGCGTTTAACCTGGAGGTGTACAGCTCTGCTTTGAGATCGGCTTCGCCAAAGCGGACGCTGCTGCTCGCGCTGCTTTTTTGATGAACTGGAGCTGCTCCCCGATCAGCAATATTCGCTGAATTATCCATGCTGTGCTTTATCTAATAAGGTCAGGACTGCAAAGGTGGATTGGTGTGCTGATTTTTGTACTGTGGCGCTCTCCTGTGAACAGTTGTACTGTGAGCACAGCTAGTCATTAAAAGGGAATTAGATCTTGCTGCGATTGAAGATTTAAATTTTGGCAAATGGCAAAGAAGCATTGTAGATTCTTCATGTTGAGTTGTACACATATTCAGAGTTGAGATACACATGCATAGTGAGGATTTAAAGCTAAAACATGCACATTTGTGTTCATATCATTAATATGTATACTTTTACATACAAGCACTATTCAGAATTTGTATTTTTTTCTCCATTATGCACAATTTTGTCCCCTGGTGTTTAGTATTTTCTCATGCTTTCCGTGAGATCTAGAATCGAAAATAAAGACAGGTAGTCCCCGACTTACAAACGAGTTCTGGTCCAGGAGCATGTTCGTAAGTCTGATTTGTTCTTAAGTGAAACAAAAGCACTATTCGGACGAGACTAGTTTTACTGGGGGACGTTTGAGGTAGAATTTTTTTTCAGCCGACGTCTGTCATTTCATGTATTTTATTCGGACGGGACTAACATCTCCGTGTTTATTACGGAGGTGGGCGTGTCTGTGTTTTACATGTGGGCGTTGCGTAGTGCTTAAGTGAATCTTATATGCCTTTAAAATGAATATACAGTGGAAAGCATCCCAATCCACTTTAATCTGTCCCCGTTCATCAAATTGCCATCATGTGGCCAAAAACCATAATCATGCCTAAGGAAATAAATCTTGCATGTCGCAAGGGGAATCCCAGGCACCATTTTGTCTCAGAGCTGTTTTCTACTGCATTGGACAATTCTGTTTTTTTTTTGTTTTTTTTTTTGAGGATTTTACAAAATTAGGATTATTCACCGTCAGGACAGCTTTAAAGGACAACCATTTTTTTTTATTATCGTGCTCCTGGTAACCCATTGAATCTAGGGAGGCTCACTCATTTCTTCCGCACCCCCACATGCACAATATACTGGACGTTAGACTATAATTTTATACATCTACTTACAATACACATTGGAAATATTGTATATAATTGTAAATATTACTATCTGGTGCTCCGTAGTGTCTATTTTTTTTGTACAATACATGTGAGCTACTTTCGTGATTGAACCAGAAGTAGAAACGCGGTCCGTTCGTATCTGTGGACATTTGTAACTTGAAAGTTTTTAGGTTGGGGACTACGATTCATGTGTTCATGATCATGTGCTCCACATCCCTTAATAATCCAATAAAAGGCATGGTGCATGAACGGTTTTGACACAGACATCAGCTTAATCAATCAGAGATTCTTTTAAAGGGAAAAAGTAAGTAAGACATTTCAAGTGATCAATTCAGTCCTTCAGGATGGTTTCTTTGTATGCGGGGTATCAAATTAGCTGGACTTTATATAATTACTACAACGAATATTTCATAAAAAGGATTAAATGTTTAATAAGACCATATCCTGCATTCACATGTTATGACCTTGATTTTTTTTTTTATTTTGCAGCTGAATTGAGTTGTATGAACAGTTAGCTGCTGGAGAACATTTATTTATAAAATATACTGTATAATGTAAAAAAACTGGCTGGCTAAAAATAAATAATAATAACAAAGCTGCTGCTTGGATTTAAAGGGAAAATACTTAAGAGCATTTTAGTACATAATTAATGCATTGATTAATATGTTTCCATTGGCAACATTATTTTTAACCCTAACTGATGCAAGGAGAAGCTTGACATCTCTTAAACAATCGTCTTGAAAGATGCATCCTGTGATTGTGGACCCTTCGAAAGGGTAAAATTACTGCCCAGTAATCAAGCAAACAAAAATAGTGTTTGCTGAAATGATTCAAATTGGGAACATCGTGGTGAACCATCAAATTTTCAAAAGAAATCTGACTTTTGACTTTGAAGCGATAGAAAAAGGGTCATCTGGTCAGATGGGTCCATATTGACCATATTCAAGAGCAATGGGGCAATAATAAGAAGGGAAGCACATGAAACACCGCAGTCTTATGATCTGGGGTTGCTTCAGTTGGTCAGATCAATAGTCAACTGATGACCTGGAATGGACTGAATGACCAGAGTATCACAGAAATTGAGTTTTTCCAGGCAAATTCCATGACTCAAATAGTGAAAGAGTGGTTCTGAGGACGTGTGGAATCATTTTTACACGTGAACTGGCCACGATTGCCTTTGAATTCAATTGAATCCAAAGCCTTTGAAATGTGCTTAAGATTTGGAGAAGACGTTATGGAGTGAATTGAATCTCCCAAAAAAACAAGATTTGCAGCCAAAAATGAACATAGCTCTGGTTGCACTGTAAATAAATCTCGTGATGTTGCATAAGATTGTTAAAACCGTGCCACAGCATAATCAAAGCTAAAGGCGATCCAACAAAATATTAGAGAGTCTGACCTTTTGTTTGGCGAGGCAGTGTAGATGTCCTGGAGCAAGTGTTGTGTTATAAGCTCCTGACTAATCAGAGTGGAAGTAGTGTGTATTTTCTGTCCCTGAGTATTCCTGGGGTTCAAAGAGTTCGAAGCACTGGTGTTTAAAAAGTAGTCGTCTAGACACTAATGAAATGCGAGTCTCAGACAGTTTTACTCAAGACATGTCTAGAAATATTGGAGCTGGGAACTCAACATGTGGAACTAAGTAGGGTAATTTTCCATAATTTGAATTTAAAAAAAAATTAAGCAGCATAATGCACAGCATAATCTTAACGCATACACACATACAGTACAAAAATAAATAAATAAATAAATAAATAAATGCATTTTTAAAGAATGCGTCCAAGCTGACATTTTGTTATTTTCTTTGTTGTTGTTGTTGTTGTTGTTGTTGTTGTTTGTTTTACATAGTGTCTGGCCTTCAGCAATTTTTTATCCTTAGAGAGAGAGAAATTATTTTATTGATGTTCTTTAAGCTATTGCATTTTGAGCTTAGGTCTGTTCTTACATTGTCCTTCAGGAAAACGCTATTCCATATTCATAAATAACACAGTCACGTCATTTGCTTTAGGGTGATGTCTTTTTTTTTTTCTTTTGAGGGCTCCTTCTCCTGGATTCACAGTGCATTTTGAATTGTTTGATAAACTGCCACTCCTTTATGTCATTGTTTAGGCCTCGTCATTCATCAAACGGCCTCTATCCTGTTTGCTACCTTCAGACTTCAGATTACATCAGACACTCTGGAAATGCCAAAGGTACAGTTTCGGTTTAAAAGCATCATGTTTTGGGGAGGGGGGGGGTTGTTTTGCTTTTTTTTTTTAAGCTATGTGTCTGTGTGCGTGTGTGCGTGTGTGTGTGTGTGTGTGAGTGAGTGAGTGAGAGAAAGCGAGAGGTAAAATCCATGCTTCTAACACTGCCTATCCACAGAAAATTTAATGTTGCATCACTGTAATATCAGGAAACATATCTACAGTATATGCGTGTGTGTGTGTGAACACCTCATATAAATTGCAGCTCAGGCATTTCCAGAGGTAATGTAGACAGTGAGCACTCACAAAAAAGAAAGATAAATTTTTTTTTTTGGTTTTTGGAATCATTGGATCCATGTTGATTTGTAACTAAAGCTTCCCGGTGGAAGACGGGTTCTAGCTGCCTTTCATGGATGGCCCTGGACCACCTGTTTTTCCAGAATTACCACTGTAACTCAATGTGCAGTGCCTCTTTACCAAATCAAGATGGGTTCCCAGAGCTGCAGCTTTAATCATGGTGAACTAAGCCTTGCCTCGACAGCATGAAAAAAAGAAAAAAAAAAAAAAAAAAACAGCAGAGCATCAGGAACTAATGGTGCTGCAGCTCAGGCTAAAATCCACTCCTCAAAGTGAAACGCGCTTCTAGGCACATTACCCTTGTAAAAGGTTCGGAACATTCAAACCTTGGTGTGTGCAATACATCAAAATCTAAAAGCTAGATAAATAATCTGTAGATCCATACACCATACATCATGCTAGGGTTCCCCAATATAGATTATACAGTATACTGTAGTCCTCTAATTAGCATTTCATGTACAGTAATAATATAAAAGATCTAGAAAGGGGCGGATCTAGACATTTTTTCATGGGGTGGCATCAAAATTATGATGGGTGGCAACACTGAAGCAAGCATCCTTGCATGATTTTTGTGGATTCAAGGAACACTATTCTTATGCGGTGTATACACTAGAATGCACATTTTTACATTGTCCTATAAAAATGAAATAAAGGCTGATGTGTGATTGACTTATCTGGATTGAACCTTCAGATAAATAAAAAAAACTCTTTTATTTTTAGAACACTAGAACACTAATGCAGGGGTGGCAAATGGGGTGGCAAGTCTTCCTCTTAGGGTGGCACTTGCCACCCCGTGCCACCCCGGTAGATCCGCCCCTGCATGGTTGGGAAAACCATGTAATTAAACGTTTCTGGGTAAGGTCTACTGTTTGGACTATGGTCTAAATGCCTAGATGTAGATGTAACAATTTCAGGCACAAAATATAAGCACATGAGTCATGTAATTACAGTACATAGAAAAATAAATAAATACAGCTGCAAGCAGGGCAGCACGGCGGAATAGTGATTAGCACTGATGGCTTGCACCTCCAGCTTCCGGCTTCGATTCCCGCCTTGGGTCTGTGTGTGAGTTCTCCTCGCGACTGGTACTGTACATGATACAGTAAGTGATTGGCACTGACTTAGATGTTGATCGGTCATGTTTTGTACCATTTTTCTATTCATCTTAGATATATATATTTTTTTATTTTTACAGTAAAACATGAACTCAGCATTATGAAAAGACATAAGAAATAATTATATAAAATAAGAAACAGTAGTTATACATTAGTAATGAAGTTTAGGCAATTGTTGTTGTGCTTTTGGCTTGTCCCATTAACGGGCTGCCACAGCAGACCTGAGCTACACATTTGACTTGGCACAGCTTCTATACCAGATGCCCTTCCTGATGCAACCCTCTCATTTCAATCCAGGCTGGAGACCAACACTAATGACCTGCATTCAAGTAGCTGGGTATTGAATCCAGGCCTGCTGCATGGAAAGTGGAAAGCCTACCCAATGAGCCACCAATGGCTCAGTAAATGTATACAGTCTCTGGCCAAATGTTGCACGTTCCAATATTTCCATTGTCCACCTTTAGTTTTAATTATGGTGTACAATGTGGTGGCAAATTCATGTGTGAAAATGATTCCTCATGATCCCGGAACCGATCTTTCACAATTTAAGTCAGGGAATATTTCCATGTTAGAGTGTCAGGGAATGAAAACTCTATCAATCTGATAATCTGGTCATTCAGGTCATCATCTGATTTAATTTTATCGCCTACCCCTGAGCCACTAGAGCCACCCCAGATCCTAATGCTTGTACTGTACAGTGGGCACTATGCATGATGGACGAATCGTTTCATGCTCTTCCCTTTTCTAGCACTGCTTGCTAATAATAATAATAATTTGTTTCTAAGATAACAAGTTCTGTGCGCTTTTTATTCCGATTCGATATCAAAAACCTCTTTGTGCTACTTATCAGGCACACTAATAGAATATTCTGTGTTTTAGCACAGGCGGTGCTGAGATCTAAAGGGCTCAAGAAATTAGAAAAGGCAACATCAGCAGCTATTTGTAAATCATTAATGACCACAACAATTGCACTTCCTTTATTAAGGTTAGAGTCCCGCACACAGACCCGCAACGGGAATCGAACCCGGACCCTGGAAGTCCAAGGAGCCATGTGAACCGTGCTGGCTAAACAATGTTTAATAGCTTAAAAAATGGCTCATTGAGCTTTAATATCTGCAACCCATTTTGCGTTTAGGATAAAAATTTCCCACAACTGTTTCTTACAGAAGAATACTAAAATGTTTTTTTCCCCAATATGGAACTTGATGTACTTGGGTCAGTTACTCCTTAAAAAGAGTTAAAACAACCTTAAAAATGTTATAACAGGAGCGCTCATATTCGCAGGATGAAATACAGAGTGCATCGTGTTAATATGGAACTAAAGGTGATTTGATCTCCATCTGTTATTTGCACACACTATCTTTCACCTGCGCGCACACACACATCTGAGATTTCAATCTACATCCACATTTCTGTAAAGGTGTTTTATGATAATACCATATCGTTATTTCTGTATAAATACAGTTCTGTTGGAACATTGCTTTGAATACTGCCTTAATAAAAGGAGAGCTTGAAATTGATGCACGCACAGTCTAATGATGTACAGTCATTCAAAGAGTCTGACAGACTTCCAATACCTTATTATGCAAAGAGTTGTTTTCCCATAAATATGTTTACTATTCAGACAAGTAATACAAGGCTCACACATGCAAAATCTAATATTGAGGCTGTAGGAAATAATGGTTTAAAAAGAAATGCAGGATTGATGTTAATAAGGTTCGAAAAATTGATCTTTTGACTGATTAACCGCAATGTTATGCAAAGTCTGGCGTTTTCACATCTGCTGTGAGATGTGGGATAGAATATGCACTGCTTATCAGAAAAGTACATGGAAAGGTCAGTTTCAAATCGTGAGTGGGCCAGACATTTGGTCTGGATTCTGTTTTACCTGAAAAGGTAGAAACATAAAGTATAGTATATTGTCTCTCATAGTGCATTTACAAAGAAACAATAATTGCAAATGCTACAGTATGGTGGCTTAGTGGATAGTGCTGTTGCCTTGGACCTCCAGGGTCCAGGTTCGATTCCCGTCTCTTTGTGCATGTTCTCCCCATGATTGGTGGGTTTCCTCTGGGTACTCCAGTTTCCTTTCATAGTCCAAAGACATGACGATTATTGATGGGACCTCCACATGCCCTCCATGCTCCCTATAGCTCCATACTGTATGTTTACACGATTGTATGAGTATCAGTTTGCATCACTTCTTGCAACTCATAACTGAGTCAGGACCCCTTATGTGTATATACGCCTCAACTGAAAATTATATATATATATATTTAGTCTATTGTATAATACACATTCTTGTTTCCCATCCTCAGCCACCACTGTCTATCAATAGCCATTACACACACTACACATCTGATATGATTTCAAATACACATCCCGATTTGTCCTCTCTGGTGGCGTTTACATTTTGCAGCTGCCCTCTGTTTTTACGACCAATCTAGTGGTGGGTCATTCAACTGGTTCTACCTAGTCCATTAGGATAATAGTCCAGTCAGGCTGGTGTAGTATGAGCGGTAATTTGCATGAGAGGCTACACCGACAATGATGTGTAATGCTACAGAAATGACCACAGTGTGTGAATATTTTATAACGCGCAGCCAAAATTGGGGTCATATTTACAGGACGGGAAAGCCCCAGGACAAAGGTCTTCCAGGAATTTCATAGCCTAGAGTATAATGGGCATCAATGGGCTCTCAGACAGAGTGTGTTGTAGATGAGGCGTGGGGATATTTTAGTTATTTGTGATGGGAAGCAAGAACGTGAGATCACTGCTTCAAAGAAACTGCTTCTAGTTGTCATTTACAGGAAAACCAAAGCAGCTAATTCCTGTATGTTTTTTAAATTAACCTTAATGGTATTTGATGCGAGAAACATCAGAACCTTGTGGAGTTGGAATACATACAGTATAAACGCTCGATATGGCATCCGGCGGCGCGGGGGCTTTGTGATTAGTACTATCGCTCTGCACCGTTTTGGTCCAGGTTTGATTTCCACCTCGGCGCCTGTATGCATGGAGTTTGCATGTTCTCGTTGTGCTTTGTGGGTTTGATCTGGCCCCTGGTTTCCTCTGACAATCTAAAGGCATGCAGATTAGTCTAACTGGCATTCCCCAAATTGCATGTTTGAATAAGCATGTGATTGTTAACTGGAGGTATAATGTAAATAAATACAAATGGTCCCCACGGTTCCTTGTTGGACTACATAAGTTCCTGGATGGATGGATGGATGGATGGATGGATGGATGGATGGATGGATGGATGGATGGATGGATGGATGGATGGATGGATGGATGGATAGATAGATAGACCATAAGATGAGTAAATTAATAGAAACCTCATTGAAACAATATTGTATTGTGACAGTTAATCTGCAATCCATGTTATCCAGTCAGTATGCATAAATAGATTTGCTTAATTTGTGTGTCAGGAGCTTAAAAGTTCTGTAATTTATGCAAGTTCATTCTTTAGGAATGCTAATGCAATTTAATTAACTGCTTGTTGATTTGAGGTTCATTTAAAACTGCAACCTTTATCAAATCACTCTACCACCTGCCTGTGACCAAGTAGAATTCATCTTAAAGGTCTCTTTTCACAGTGAGTGATTCTCAAGTCCCCTTTCATGTACCTTCTCCATCTGGTCTTCTCAGGGAATTGTTAGCTCTACCAGCGCCACCTGGTCCACTGTTTGTCACTACAGTACAGTAGGTCCATGTCTGGCCTAGGTTAGATTCCAGTCTGGGAAATTCAGTTATTCCCCTGGTTGACCTTCCCTGCCACTCTCCAGCTGTGGCAAGGCTGAGACTCCTTCCCATTAGGTAATCTTTGCTTGGTTTTGGTTTCTGGAATATGACTGATCCAAGTGCACATGGCATCTGCTTGGCTCACAAGCATTAACATTTGTGGGATTCCCAAATGACTGCTGCTTTAATTACAGTGCCAATCCTTAAAAGGTTAAAGATGGCACCAGTGCCTTGAGGTCTTGTCAATGTTAGCCTACTTCCCCCCCCCCACTGTCTGGGTGTGAAATCCAGGCAGAGTTATTGAGTTTCTATTTTAGTTGTGCTTGACGGTCCCAATGGTTTTCTATAGAATTAACATGTTGCATGGAATTCTGTAGGGCTGTAACAGTGTCCCAGTGATCTAGTGTGCTTGTTAAACAAGTCATAGAGAATTCAAATCCGGCCAAATCCGGATGTGGCCGAAATGTGGAGAAGGTGGGAAGTGTTGTTTTCTACTTGAAAATGAAGCACAAGACAACCCTATAATCTGTCCAACAATCCATGCTTAATGCCAAATTATGCAAGAAGGATACAACAGAGAGGCATGCTCTTGTAAAAAAAAAAAAAAATGAACATTGTGTGGGGTGATGCTGAGTTAAAGGTACTGTAGCACCATGAATACCATGGTTGAAGGGTTTTATTTTTCTTATATTGCAGCAAATTGGCAATGGCCCTGAAGTACTGACCATTTCAAAGCAGTAAAAATGGAGACTCCTTCTAAAAAACATTTCAATACAGAATAATTTACTATATGAATGATAAGATCATCTATACTGCTTTATGAAATTTGGGGACACCATTTAGCTTAATCTGTATGTTTTAGGACTGAGTGTGCACAATTATATATTTACGTTCAATATACAGTAAGTGGATTTTAACGCGCTGGAGTTGTCTTAAGATAAAACTTCATCTTAATTCAATCTACTTTTTCCGATTCCCGATCTGTGATTCACTCTCCGATTACTAAAAAGGGAGTGTATTTGGTTGACGACACTCAACTTTCAAAAGGTTACCGGTGCGGTATTAGAATAAGTGCTTTGGTGTAAACCTGTTATTTGAATTACAGCCATGACTTCTCTCAGAGCTGCTTTTAAGGACAAAGGAAAAAAAAAAACAATCGAGAACTTCTGACCAATCAAATTTGAGAACTCAAGAGCGGCCTTGTATGCATTTGCATAATGTAGCACACCTGGAGGAATGCATCGCTGGCACCTCATCTCCATCTACTCCTTACTGATGGCTTACAAATGCGGGAACGTTTCCCTGCCAAAGTCATTCTGTCTAATGATTACTGGACTATAGGGCTCTCATTTATTACTATCCGCACACGTTAGACAGCATCTCTGTCCACCATTGTTTTCTTTACCAGCACTCCAGAGAGCTTAACCAAATGTTTATATGGCAAGATGCTGCAACTTTTCTATGAGTAGGAGAGAAAAAGTAGAAAGAAAGTGGGCGGGAGGAAAGAAGAAAGGAGTCTCTTCAGGCGATATTCATTACTGAAGCACGGTGACTCAGATCAACGTTCCTCTTCACTTAACTGTTCAGCATATATATTGGCTCAGAAGATTTCATATTCACCTATTAGGGTCCTGCCACAGAGGGAGCGAAGGCAATCAACTGGCATGGATGTGGAGGTATTTACCTGAATCTTAATTCCTGTTTAGTGTGGGTGGGAGAACGAGTGAGTCAGAGAGGAAGAGAGAGAGAGAGAGAGAGCGAGAGAGAGAGAGAGTCTCACAAGTATTTAAAATGTTCGCCAAACACAGAACTTTAAAATGCCAGTCTATTATGTAAAGAACAAAACAGATGGGTCAGACTGTTATAGGAAAATAATTAACACAAAGACGGTGTGATGTAAACCAGGAAGTTATCGTTTTGTCTTTTTTTTTTTTCATTAAATGTATGTGCCGAAGCATTTTATTCCTCGAACATATAAAATATATAAAAATGTATTAATAAACAACACCTTCATTAATTCATCTTCTATACCACGTATTCTGTGTACAGCCTTGTGGGGGCCTGGAGCCTATTCCAGGAGACTTTGGGGTGGATGGGGTGCCAATAGTCTAATATTAGTCCAATCTGTACTGTATGTCTTTGGACTGTGGGAGGAACCTGGAGAAAACCCACCAAGCACGGGGAGGACATGCAAACTCCAAGCACACTTACATGAGGTGGGATTCGACCCCCGACTGTGGAAGTACTTTACGAGGTGACAGTATCATCTAGGCATTTGGCAGACGCTCTTATACAGAGTGACTTACAATTTTATCTTATTACAGATATAAAGAGCAGTTGTGGGTTAAGGGCCATGCTCAAGGGCCCAAAAGTGCCAACTTGGTGGTTTTAGGGTTTTAACCTGCATTTTGTATTTATGCTATTATGATCAACTGGACCAAGACTTTCTTGTGATGGAAACTAATACAAAGCTCAGAAAGTGGATACTCCTTAGATTTTTATTATTAAATAAACATCTCCTAAACAACCTTTATACATTAGTTTTTGTAAAAGTGTAAGAATTATTTAAATTATTAGATTATGTGGACCAACCACTATACAAGTCCCTGTGCTACTGTTACAGGAACATATTAGAAAATGCACATTAACATGAACATATGCACTGATCAGCCATGATGTTTTGACTGCTGAAAGGTGACGTGAATAATATGGATTATCAATTATATACTAGATCGTGGACACCCAAGGCTCACCGGCTCACCCATGCCTGCAGGGAACAAAGGCTAGCCTGTCTAGTGGGATCCTGCAGAAAATCCAATGCAGCACAACTCACTGAAAAAGGTCAGCGCTGGCAATGAAACAAATGCACCAGAATATTCAGGGCAACACATGCTGTACTGTATGTCTTTGGACTGTGGGAGGAACCTGGAGTACCCGGAGAAAACCCACCAAGCACGGGGAGGACATGCAAACTCCAAGCACACTTACATGCTTGTGCATGAGGCCCGGCAAGCAAAGAGCCCAAGCATGTAAGTGTGCTTGAAGTTTGCATGCCGGGCCTCATGCACAAGCATGTAAGTGTGCTTGGAGTTTGCATGCAAGCACAAGCACACTTACATGCTTCTCACATGCTTGTGCATGAGGCCCGGCAAGGAAAGAGCCCAAGATCCAATCAAGCGCTCATGCAAAGCGGCATGCAAACTAGTGGAGGGGCCAACCCATAAGCCACAGCACCCAAAAGATCCGATGCTAATATCCTGGTGCCAAACATCACATCACACCTCCAGAGCCTCAGGAGGTGCCAATAGGGAAACCCAAATCCTATGTGGTTTTAAGGTTAATGGATTCAATACTATGGCTGATGGGTGTATATTCATATTTATTTGATTTACATCTATCACTAATGTCAGAGCTTCAGTTATAGAAAATCTATCACCGCCATCAGAATCGAGAATTTAAAAGCATGCCGGGATCATCTCTCAAATACCATGTATTGAGTCTTACCCTTTTATTTTCCCCCCCACTTCCTGGTTTTTAGGCCAGCTTGTCATGGAAGGATCAATAAAGCTGGGTAATGGTTGTTTAGAGAAGCTCATGCATGAATGACAGTCCAGGCAGCCAGAAGAGTGATGGAATACTAAAGCTGGGTTAATTAACTTCTAGTCAAGTCATGAGTATTCATGGCTGCTCACAGCACTTCATTACACACACTTCCACCTCGTCCTCCTGTCTTCTCTTCACAATACCGTGCCAATTAGGAGGGATCAAGCCTAGGGCCTGAATATGAAGAAGTCAACACATGAAGATAGTTGATTTTTTCTTTTTTTTTTTTTAGGATGAAGATTTTTTTTCTTTTAAATGGGGTGCTCTTTGGGATATTTGGGAAGTATTTGAAATGATTTGACTGCTGTGCACAAAAATTTTACTTTATTTTACTGAAATTTGACTGTGATCTGTGAATCACGTGATCATAGACATGCCACTTTTAACAGCAGATGCAGCGAAATGCAATTTTTTTTCTTACTGTAAGTATTGCTCCTGGATTTTGTATTGGAATCATTTCAAGTCAAATCAATAAAGCTGAGTAAGGTCAAACCGAGTTGTGACATTCTTTTGCAAAGTGTGCAACACACGGCGAGTGGCTTTCACTAAAACAATTTAGAAAAGTCATTTACCATTCTTAAAAAGATCCAGTGGCTGCATTGCCAGAGTTGATCAGCTCTTAGTTGAGAAGTCAATGAGGTAAATACAATGACAGACTCTCGTATTTATTTACCCCCCCCTCCCCCCAAACACGTGCATGTTTAGCGCTCAATGCATTAGTGCATCATAAAATAAACAGACTAGCCGTGCCTCACTGCTAATGAGATTTTCGAGCATTCATTTCTCCGTCCTGTCAATTTCAGTATTGAAAGAGTGTTTACTCAGCACCTGGTAAACCAGCCACAGTCAGCAATTTAGTGATTTCTAGAACATATTTAAGTCCTTAGGTTACTTTAAACATAAAGGTCACAAAGAAATTGCGGTGCAGGTAATTATCACTTCAAATTGAAGTAAAGAGACTCAAGGAGTTTGATGCTTCACTGATTATTTTTCTATAACAGCCCTCCCCGTGGCAGCATGGTGGCTTCGTGGTTAGCTTCTGGGTTCGATTCCCACCTTGCATCTGAGTTTGCAAGTTCTCCCAGTGCTTAGTGGTTTTCCTCCTGGAACTCTCCCACAATCCAAAGACATGTACAGTAGATTGGACTGATTGGCGTTCCCAAATTGCCCATACTGTGTGAATGAGAGCATCAGTGTGTGGCACCAGTGGTTGATTGGCACCCTGTCCAGGATATACCCCACCTTGTGCCCTAACTCTACTGGGATAGGTCCAAGGCCCCCCGCGACCCTACAGTATACAGTATAAAGCAGTGTAGATGATGAGTGAGTGAATGAGTACACTCCATCATTATCTTTTATTCCTTACATTCTACCCAGGGCTTCTGTACTCTCAGGCAGTAAAGAAGAAAATCAGGCTTATATTCTCTCAGATCATTCAAGACGTGCCTCTGAGCTCTTTTCTTCCCTCACCAACTTTTTTTTTTTATTTAACATTTTTTGTAGGTCACTACACTCTATGATGCACCCGACATTTGGAGACAAGCATTATATCAAAGGACAGTTAACATGGGACAAGTTTTTAAAGTCACGGAAAAATGTATTTTATCTATTGAATTTTATTCTCAAAGCAGAATGTGTAAAGATTTACACTGCAATGGTTTATATGGTAAAACCTTATTTAAATAATAGTACATATAGGTGGGTTGCTTTCGTAGTGTGTAGATCCCTTGACACCTCCAGGGTCAAGGGTTCGATTCTTGCCTCGGGGTCTGTGTGCATGGAGTTTGCATGTTCTCCCCATGCTTGGTGGGTTTCCGCCAGGTATTCCGGTTTCCACCAACAAACCAAAAACATGCAGATAATACGAATTGGCATTCCCAAATTGCCCGTAGTGTGGGGAAAGAAACTGTGAGTGTGTGTGCCCCAAGTCTCCTGGGATAAGCCTGGTGAGTTTCCTCCGGACACTCCAAACTTACCCAAAGTGGTGTGTGTCCTGTGATAGATTTACCCAACCATATGTCCAAAGTCTCCTGGGATAGGTTCCAGGATTCCCACCACCATGTGTACTGTACAGGATAAGCGGTATATAAAATGAATGAATGAATAATACATTCGGTGTTATGGTAAATATATCACAGCCAGTTTGTTCAACAGCCAATGTTTCGTTTCCCTCCAAGTACAGTAATGTGACCCCCTCATGTCTAGTGTATGATTTCAGTGGACTTTTTTCAATTAAAATAATAATAATCATAATAAAAAAATCTATAAAATGTGTATTAGGAAGCCTCTTCCCAATTTTTTATGTCATGTAGTATGATTCAATAACTAAAGGTTCAGCCAAAATATAGATGGCTGTAGTTTCTTGGACTCAGTCCATTGTAATAAAATCATTATCACTGTGTCGGCACTTCCTGCGTCGCTACCGAGCTCTAGAGTCTACGTGCTTTGAAGTGAAAAGTCTCAGAGGTGCATACACTGACACAATAAATTTTATTTATTTATTTATTTTAAGAGCAATCAGCTTTCAAAGTAAATATTATCATTGATATACAGTGCTTATAATATAAATGTATTTTTTTATGATAATACATAAAAATATTTC
>QMIH01000627.1:256495-295997 GCA_003987875.1 Clarias batrachus | reverse complement strand
ACACACACACACACACACACACACACACACACACACACACACACACACACACACACACACACACACACACACACACACTTATTCACACAGTTTGAGCAATTCGGGAACGCCATTTAGACTAAT
This sequence comes from Clarias batrachus, assembly GCA_003987875.1. NCBI lineage: Eukaryota > Metazoa > Chordata > Actinopteri > Siluriformes > Clariidae > Clarias > Clarias batrachus. The sequence goes on along the minus strand of QMIH01000627.1, from coordinate 295,874 downwards.
CTGCATGTTTTTGGACACCAAAGTGCCCAGAGGAAACCCACCAAACACAGAGAGGACATGCAAACTCCATGCACACAGACCAGAGTCTGGAATCAAACCATCAACCCTGGAGGTGAAAGGCCACAGTGCTAACCACTAAGCCACCGTGCCACCCCTGTGTGGAAAAAAAAGCACCACTGATGTGATAACTTGCTCATTCTGTACATTCAGCTGACTTCATTTTATTGTGAATATGTTGCTGAGTCTAGAAAGGACCAGTTGAAGCAACCCAAGATCATAACACTGCCTCAGTGAATGAGTGGCTAAGTTTGTGAGTGTGTGCCCTATGATGGATTTCCACCCCATTCAGGGTGTACCCTGTCTCGTGCGCCAAGTTTCCTGGGATAGGCTCCAGGCCCCCCGTGACCCAGGATAAAGTGGTATAGACGATAAGTGAGTGAGTGTGAGTGAGTACTGGGTGTACAGTGTTCAAACCAGACAGTAGATCTGCTTCATTTATGGTTAGACTTGTCTTTTTAATGACTGTGGGCAATGAAGGGTATAGGGACAAGGCCAATTGCCAATTGCTCCTTTAGATCGCCCAGACATCAGCTTGCAACACCCTCTTTTTTTCACAAATATTAAATGAAATATCGGTTTGAGATCCTCATGGGAGACCTCATTAGAGAATGAAGTACTACTGAGAAAAAAGAATAAGGAGTGCACTTACTATACCAATTTTGGAGTCTAACAACCTCAAAGGCCTAAGCAGATTAGGATGCTCTTTCCCTCAAGTTCAAGTGTGTTGCTCACATGCCCGGATCTTGATAATAGCTTAACGAGATTCAGCAAGTGCTTCATTGTTTCCTGGTCCAGGTGGAATACAAAAAAAAAAAAAAAACTCTTGAAGTTCATGTGTTTCAGGGACGACGATAGCATAAAAGTTGTCATTGTGTTCTGACTGAAGGGTCACGTCTTTAGGAATACTTGCTGCCATCTACAGAACCAATCAGGCTACCAGAGCATTCAATATGAATGTGATAGGCTCAGATATGCACCAGTCTATCAAGAGATATTTCTATACTGATGATGGGCAGATGCCCTCCGATTAAGAATTCATTGACCTCAACAAGAGAACCAAAAGCATGCCTCTCTGAATCAACGTTCCATTTCCATAAAATTGCCCACAACAGTGCTACAGTTATGGAAGTCTTTCTTCCAGAGGATCATAACCAAAAGAAGAAAAAGAGATCGATTCCTCACTGCAGATGTTGTGCCCACACAGCACAGCTTGCGGCTATTATGAGAAACAGCATCAGATACATTTAATTTCAACGTGTCTGTGGGCAACTGCTGGCACAGAGTTTTATTCAAACTAAATTATCCTCTTTGACCCCCTCATGTATGCTGCTCCAGTGATACAGTTCATAGTGATAGGCATGGCTCTGCTTCATTAGCTTACCACCAGGAGGGCCAGTTACAGTACTGGAGTAGATGCCTTTGTAATAGCAGGCGTCTATAAATGTAGACCAGGAATTTTCACTACTGCTTGGAAACCATCAAGGTAGAAAGATTTCTCAGTATGCCAGAGCCATGATCGGACTGCCTGCTTCATGTCAGAAATACTGGCCTCCCAGGAACTCCTTCAATGGCCCAAACATGTTGAAATTACATGAAATGAGGTCAGGACTTTAAAGTATGGGTGGATGTGGCAAAAACACCCAACTGTAATACCCAGTTCCTGGGTGATGATGGTTCACAAGTCGAGGTCTACTCTTCCACTTGACCTTTTGAGTTTGTAATATTACTTTATATGTAAAAGAATGACCACTTATTATGTTATTTATCTCACCAGCTTATTGAAAAGGCTGTTTTTAATTGTATTCACCTTCAGTCACTACTTTATCCTGGTCAGGGTCATGTCTGGTGCAAAGCCTGCAAAGTCCTGGGAACACTGGGCGTGATCTGGGAAAACACCCTTAATGGGATGTCAGTCTAGAGTGGGACAACTCGGTTTTACTACACACTTACATTCAGGTGTTTCCAATTTCACTCATAATTGACATAATGAAGGGAAATAAAACTGGTGCAAAGATCAAAATAGTGAAGCTGAGACGTTGTGAGTGAAGTTGAGATTATTAACATTCTGTTGGGAAATTATTATATTGTTTTTGAAAAGCAACTGATTGTGAAAAAGAAAAAAAAATTATTCATCACTCATTGCAAAAAAACGTCTTTGTTTCTAAGATAAACAGAAACATGTACCAGGATGCAGTTAGAAATGAGACACACAGTACAGTACATACTGTATTCGTCGTACTGCTCTGTGAAGAAAGATGAAGGATACGGAATGAACAGTACAAAGCTTTGAGGGAGCCTTGATGCCTTCTATAGTGTCCCATGTGCAAGCAAAATCATCCAAGATAGAAGAAATTCATTTGTTAAATATTGCAGTATTCGCTTTTTATTTGACTCGGAATTCACTATCAAGTTTAGTAAGAAAAATAAGATCAACAGATCTGTGCACTGGGATTAAGACCGAAATGAGACACACTTGCTTGAGTCAACCAGTTTAAACTTTGAAGGTACCACAAAATAAAATAAAAAATTAAATTTCCTTTTTGCACTGGATTCTGGAGAAGACTGGTTGGAGAGGAAGGTTCGATCTTATTAAGGTGGGAACGTTCTCACCATTGTAAGCAGAGTTTGTTCCAACAAAAGACACAAACCCCAAAGCATCATGGCAGAGTAACACCCTAGAAACCAGGTAGAACTTCGATAAACTCAAACTGCAGCTCTCAAAGGGAGTTGGGAATATGCTGCTGCTGGTGGTGATGATGATGTTTGAATATTTTTAACCCTGCATTTGTTCATATATTCCTTTAACCCTACCTATCTGGCTTCACCGGTCATATACCTTACAAACTCCTGAGCACAGCCCTTGTTTCTTCATATTCAATTTAATTAGATTAAACTAAACAATCTACATAATTCTTGATCAAATCTTGAGGGTGCAACCTACAAATTGGTTGTTTATGTAATAACCTCAACAGCAACCTCATTTCCTCTCTCGTCTCTTCCAACCACTCAGCATTCAGCATCACTAGTGTACTAATCACCGGCCTGATCAATTGTCTGCACCCGTTTCTCACTGGTTCATGCCTTCATTTAGATGTTGTTGTTGTTAATCGTTCAGCTGCTCCCATTGAGGGGTCACCACAAGGACCAACTGATTCCCACAACAATTTGGCACAGGTTTTACCTACCTGACGCAACCCTCGCATTTTATATTTTGCATCCAGTGGCTAGGGTTGGCGGATTGGCTGGGAATCAAAGCCGGACCTTCCGCATGGTAGGTGAGAACTAAAAATGGACTAAAAATGAAAGCCAAAAATAAGAGGAGATCCAAGAAAACTACTGCTCAAGTATTAAATACCAGAAAGCCTGGCTCCTTCCTCCGGATGCTCCGATTTCCACCCACAGTCCAAAAGACATGCAGAATAGGGCGATTGGTGTTTCCAAACTCCCCATAGTGTGTGAATAAGATTGAATGTGCTCTGCGATGAATTGGCACCCCATCCAGGGTGTACCTCTCCTCTTGTCCCAAGTCTCCTGGGATAGGCTCCTGGCCCTTCTGCGACGCTTTTGCACGGTACCATACATGGCCACAAAAGAACCCCAACATATAAACCTTAGCTGTAGCATTGTATAGCATAGTAGCAAGTCCCATTCTCTGAGAGTCTGTTTTTCTGCCTGCTAAGATTTTCTTGTTAGCGATCTTGGCAGCACTGCTCTCATTTCTCTAAAATGGTCTGCACCAGTAATTTACTCTAATAATAAGTCAATTAGATGCTGACAAAGCTTTAAATGTTACTAAACTAAACCTACTTAGCAGTTCCCACTTAGAAAGGTGAACACTTCATGATCAATTATCAAGGCTTAAATATATGCATTGCAACAAGACAAAAAAAAAAATCTATTCCAGCAGTGATTATATCAGATATTATATGTGGAAGCAAAAGGTCTCATGATGCTCATTTTGTGGCTGTTTACATTTCCTACCCTGACAATCCAAGTCCACAGGCAGACAGCACGTTAGAAAATATTGATTTTTATTAGAAACGTTGCAGAAAAAAATTATATAGGTGTCCAGCCAGAAATATCATCTATCACTTAAGGCAAAAAACCGCAAACAATATAAGACAAACTATTATGTAGAATCCTACACTTCACCCTTGAATTATTGACAGCTGAAGGGCCTATGATGAATATCGTACTGTAGATTCAATATACAAAGGTAAATTTCGTTTTGCTTTATCTCTTTTTTTTTTTCTTCGCTTGCGCTTCCAAGCAGCTTTCTTACAGGATGCAGAACTAAAATATTAGGGTTAATGATTTTTAATATTATTTATAGTTTCTTTGTATATTTACATTCATTCACTTGCGTTGGAACCCAAAAATATCACAAGCCTGGCACAATACATATTGCTAGCATATGACAAGTAGAAATATCTAACATATACTTCTTTACAAACATATCCAACTAATAGAGCAAAATCCACTGCCTGGGCTATTTCTTTTGCCCTTTTTAAAATTCTAAACAGTACATTGTTGGCCACATTTTCACTTCAGGCAGTGGTGCATTTAACGGAAATTATGGTATGGAAATAAAAATACAGAATGAAGCAGATGGTGTGAATGACCAACAGCTGTTGGGGACACAAGATGCTGTTTTCAGCTGTTTTGTAATGGCACCTGGAATCGAAGCAGTAGCTCTCTGATACAGAACAATATGGAACCTAAAACCCCTGTCACACTGAGCCACTATGTCTTCAAATAATTGTACAACTTGGCAGGAATGCAGTAGAAACCGGTAAGGGTGTACAGTTGTATTGTCTCCCTTTGATGTGGAGGACGTGGTATAAGCTAGTACAATAACTAACACCTCTTAGGGATTTCATCGACAAACTACGAGCATGGTGCAGACGGGAAAGTTTGTATTGTTGTCACTGGGATGTCTGCGTTGTTACTACGTCAACGACCTCTTCAGGTTTGTGCTGCAACCCATTCAAGCTCAATGGCCCTGGCCAATCAACGAAACGGAAAAAAAAACTTTGTTACATTTATCTATATATATATTTTTAAAAAAGATAACGAACCAAATATAAGAATATTATGCTTATTTCTAATAAAAATGTACTTACAATTTTAATTGTAAGTGTAATTTTCTCATTCTATTGGAAGAGAATTTTGCTTCTTTCTAATGAAATTATCTGCTAACTAAATGATAAATGTTTCATTTACAATTTTAGTAAAATTTGACTAGAAATTAGCTTAATAATCCTGTGTTTGGTTTGTTGACAGGTTTGGGTAGATAAAAACATTTCACTTGCTAACATGTTTTTTTTTTATTATTATTTTGCAGTGACCCGGATAGATGCTGTGAAAACCTGACAGAGACCTGGCTAGAAAGTAGTATGAATTTATATTTATATCATATTCCCACTGCATTCTATGATTCTTTTAGGATGGAAACTTTGTGGACTTGTATCATCTTGTATCATTGTATCATGCTAGAGAAACACCATCAAAGTTTCACCATTATGTGATTCATTAAAAAAAAAGAAAAAAAAAAGGCTAGTGCTATGATTCCAGGTAAAATATCATAACGACCATGTAATTTTTTATATATATATATATATATATATAAAACAAAAAAAAAATCTAAATTCCCTTTATACAGTAATAGCCAGTTTTTTATCATCACTACTGTAGACTGTTTTCCTCCATTTTCGTCATGAATGCAAGAAGCTGGTTTTGAACAATCTACTTTTTTTGCTAGGCAGAAAAGGTAAAGTGCCACTAAATGCACACTTATGGTTATTACTTTTTTTCTTTACTATTGCAAATGAAATGTGAACATGAACTTTCCCTTTTCTTAAAAGTAAAACAATGATTATGATCGATATATATACACAGTCATTTCAACAACAACAAAAAAAAAAGAGCACAAGCTTGTTAATAGTAATATTTAGAACCAAAAACAACAGTAAAAGCATTTGTAACTTTCTTTAGTATTGGATTTGTAACTCACAGCTATTTACATCATTTTCATCTTTACAAATTTGTCATAAATACATTTCAGGCTGGGAGATTTTAGAATTCTGTTCCCTTGTCCAATATGTATCGGAAAAGTAGGTGTGTTCAAAATACAGTGTTCTCGCAAACTCATCGTCTGATATAGGATCAACAGTACCGAGCTTTAACAGATCCTCGATGCCTTTTAATCATTAGCTTCTAAGTGTCCCCTGTGCAATCAAACTAGTCCAACAACAGTCCGGAATTACTTTTGGTAAAATATTCCCACTCCACTTGGCTCTGAGTACAGTGTGAACTTTATTAACATTCCTTTCGTCCCCACCAAACAGATTACATTGGACTCATATTCTTTAAAGAAGGTATAGCAAAATAATCTTATCCACTGAGAATCAATCTCCAGGAGGAGCAATTTATCATCCATGACTTCAGTTCTAAGCTCGACGCCAGGAGTAAACCAACCCTGACTTCCTAAGAGTAGTACAGAGAGCAGGTGGTAGTCTGAAGGTATTCTGAAAGCGTGCAGCTATACCCTGGTAGTGGAATGAGCATGGGGAAGGTTGGTGCTGTTCTGAGTCCCGACAAAGGCATTAAAATTGTGCAAGGGCTGCATGCCACCAAGCGAGCTGGGAATCATGGTGATGGTGCTGGCCGTCATGAGCGGCACGTCGTCAGGAGATCGGCGGAGGGTAAGCGTGTAATCGGGTGGGCATGCCAGCCTCAGCGACTCGCATTCGTGCCGGTGCTCGTTTTCAAGCTGTTGTTCCAGTTGCTGTTGCTGCTGCTTCATCTGCAATGACGCGAGCTCGTCGCTCTGCATCCGCGACACGTCGTTAGCATTGGAGTTGACGTTGCGTTGCGGACTGGTACCCCGACGACCAGACTCGTGGCGCCGCTTGTCTTTCTTGTAGTAGAGCGCAGCAAAAGCCAGGATGTTCAGGAAAAGGAGGGACGCACCCACTGCGATGGTCACGCTCAGTTCCGTCGAGTAGTCGCGCTTGGTTTCGATCATGACAGCAGAGTCCTCGGGGGGCTCATTGCCTTTGTGCTTGTCAGTGGTTTGCTTGGGATTTGAAGAAGGGATTCCCGGATGGCGCGTTGTAGAAGGCCAGGTTTTACCCAGTCGCTTGGTATAAGGGAAGGGCGTAGTGTCCTGCGGTGGAATCTTGGTGGTGGTCGAGACATATTGGAAAAGTTCATTGATGTTGTGAAGGTGAGGCACAAGTTCAAGCCAGAAGGCCACCTTGGTGGCACGGTAGTGGTCCCGAACTCTTGGCTTCAGGCCGATGTGAAGGTACAGCTGATCTTTGGGGTTGTACTTGGACCAGGCCACTTCTTCAAACCGATTGGGTTTGGTGTGTATGAACTTGGTGTCTTGTGGTACCGGTTGATTTGGATCTCTGTTTAAAAGAAAAGGGAAAAAGTGTGTAAGTCTTGAGAGGTATCATCAGGAGTTTAGTAACACTATCTTAGTAGATCACATGGATCAAAGTCAGAATGAATTGATTCAACAAATTTCAATACATCAAGAGCAAGGCACGACCCAGTGAACTTGCGTCCACTTCAGCCTTTCTTGACTTCATATTTATTTGCAGAGAAATGTTTTGCAACTACCCCTCAAGGGTTTAGGAATAACTATGGCACAGCTTTCACAGCCCTAGTTAAAAGGACATCTGGTCTGTGTGTGCTTGTTTCTTTTTATTTTTTAGACAACCACTTTAGCAATTGTACACTTAATTCCCGAGGCTAGGCAAATAAGCCATAGAGGTGTAAAAGGTTTCTAAATAAAGATATGCTGTCCGGAAACACTTTCCTTTTTCTCTCACTGCATTAGCATTATACTGCTTTGTTTTTTTTTTTCTTCTTTTTTTTATAATGGCTTCACTCCTACATAGATTATTCACTCAGGACTTTGATTTGACCATGGCGCGGGCAAATCAGTCATCATACCTTTTCTATGGTAATTACAGGTTCCTATGTAATCCTACCAAAATATTCAAATGGATTAAAAAAAAAAACACTCAATGCCTGAGAAAGCATGTGGGGGAGTCTGCCCTTAAATGAAAACTTTTGAAATAGTTAATATTTTTAAAAAAAAATCATACTCAAAGATAAATATAATATACATACAAATGTCATTTATGTTGTTTATTTCTGAAAAAAACAAACAAAACTTTAGAGCAATTAGAGCACTAAACATATTAGAATAAAAAGAACAAATTAAGTGATTAAAAGATATCAACAGAAACTGATTTTCTTAATTTTTCTGTTCATTACTCCTCTATATTATGTCAAACACAATGAGCGTAATGTTTTTCTATGATGGGAAAAATAATACTTGATTACATAATACCACACCAGGGAAGGTTTTTCTTTTGTTTGTTTGTTTTATACCCAGGAGGAACCCATGCACCTTGATGAACCTGGTTCCCATAAAGACCTTGCCAGGAAAGCAAGACCAAAATTTACCTCTGCTGTAGAGGAGAAGTTCATTTAGAGTTACCAGCCTCAGAAATCACCAATAAACAAACAACATCTAAGATTAGTGCTGTTATAAAGGCTTTAAAAGGTCATAAGTGGCAGACACATCTCAATAATCAACTGTTCAAAGGAGATTAATGGATATACTATTGGACTATTGGATACCTTCAGTATTAATTTACAATGTAGAAAGAAATAAAAATTAGGAACAACCATGGAATTCGAAAATGTGTCCAAACCTTTGACTGGTTGCACCCATAAAACAACATCGGGACAACATTGCTCCCCTAAACTATATGGCAAATACGACCTCCAAACGAGAGAATGTCCAACATTTACCTATTGTATTTAAACTGATCAGTCAAACCATTTAACCACCGAGGTTTTGGGTTCCCCTAGGGTTCCATTGGGACAGTTCTGGCACCTTGTGACGTGGCTGCGCAGGATCTCTGGGAGCGTGCTGCGGGATATGGCACCAGGATGTTAGCTGTGGATTGTGAGGTAGATGCATGGATACTCAATTTAATTGGCATTTTGCCATATAATTTATAAATCACTGTTATTCAGTTCACCTGGTAATGGTGGTCATGTCGTGGTATCCTATACAGCTTTTGCTAAGCATCTACACCACTGTACTGTAATATACTGTAGTGCTCACGCAACATCCAAACCATACATTGTCCAGTTTCACAGAACGAATCCTGAATGTTCACTGGGTGCTTTTTCTGGCTTTCAGCTTGAATGATTTGTTAAATTACAGTTGTCAGGGATTTTCTGGCTTGGAGACATGACTTTGAGGTACTTATTGTTTGACAAAGCAGTGTATGTACATTTACTATCCTTTCAGTGGCAGGTTCCCTGCTGAACTAGTAGTTAAGACTCAATGCCCTCATGTGGGATCCGCTGATGATGTTGGTTTAGTTGCAGAAAGGCCAAGAAAAAAAAAGAAAAAAAAAAAGATACAAGTCTTCCAAAGAAGGCATGTCCCCTGCCCATAGGGAAGTTATTAGAAAATGCACATCTACGCTTCTTAAGAAAGCCTCAGGTTTGGCCAAATTGGTTTCAGAGAAGATAGCGACGCCAATGGCGCCAAACGACGGATTGGATCCTTACATGTCACCTAGGTTTCACAGGCAGGTGGCACAAAAACTACAGTTAGCAGCATGAGCCTTACACTGAGCCATTTCACTTGAGAGACAAAAATAACTGTAAATTGCAGTATTGTGTTGGGGCAGTTCATAAACTTTATCCCAACAGCACATAGTCAACGTTCATCTGACATCACTTTCATCGATGTACAGTGATACCTTGGCCTACGAATGACTTGTGCGCATTTTCACCTCAAGAGCTAAACTTGAATGTGATAAGTACTGTATGAGCAAATGAACCGGGGCGAACCGAATCCCGGCTAAGTTCTGTGCATTCAGTAGTCGTTCTAAGCCAAGTGAAGAAAGTTTACATACATTTTTGTGTTTTTTTTTTTTTTTTTGCATTTTGTGCAAAATTTAGTGAAGACATAACACTATGGGCACCAAGAATGTTAGAAAAGATGGTAGCACGAAGAACCACTTTTGGATTGGTTTTAAAAGCAGCCGGTGCCAAGATGAATCATAAGTTAAGGTTAAGTGAGGTTTATTGTGTACTGATTTCATATTTTACTTAATTTACATGTCTGATCCAAATGTTTTGCTTGCTTTTATATGCAAAAATATGATTATTAGTGTTGGAACTTAGTAATATTGGTAATATTTTGGGTGGCTGGAACAGAGTATCTGCATTTATATTATTTCCTATGGGAATGGATTGAATTCGCATGCCGAGGTACCACTGTAATCTTAACTCAAAATCAACCAAGCCAGCAGGAATCTTTGGTTGTCAAACCATTGTGGTGATGTTAATTTGGCAACACTACAGACACTAGAGCAACACCATACTGTACATAACAATGGGCTCCACAAGCACCATATTATAGTAGAGTCATTTTCAATCATTCAAATGTTATTCAAACTGTATCGCAACATCGGGTCAAAAACAAAATCTTGATCATTTTAACGTACAACAATTGGTTGGTTCTGTTGGTTCCTGTTGGGTAATACAGTACCAATGGTGACCTAATATAATACTTCCAACTTACTGTAACATGGACACAATACTTTCACAATGACAAATTCATACTTATAAGCTTGCTTGAGTGTGAGCTTAATCTAACATGATTTATAATTTCTATCCTGCAAAAGTTCAAATTTCAGCGCTGTAGTAACCAAAGGCTAATTCCAGAGACTTCTACACTATAGAGATCGCAATTTTATGATTAACCTTAGAAGTGAGGGCATCGCATCAGCCTCGGGGTATTGTTGCGAGGATCTTGGGAGATTTTCTGACTTGTTCTCCCTCAAAGTTGCTTATTGATCATTTTTCTGCTGTACGTTTTTTTTTTTTTCTTTTTTTTTCGGTTTGTGTGGCTGCCAAGGCATTTTGTAAATGAGCAGAATTGATTTCTTTCAAAACTGTTAAAGGGATATTCAGTGATTTTGGCACGGGTTGGCTGGAGCTAGAGGGCTTAAAAAGGAAAATGCTGATGGCTACAGCGTTTCCCACAAAACAGATCTTCCATTGTCTATTTGAAAAAAAAAAAATGCATTGCCCAAAAATAATAATTAAAAAAATAAATAAAAATCAAGGACACCAGAAACTTGGTTTATTAGGAGTATCACGCAAAACACACAATTACATCCTTTTTCTTTCCTTTCTTTTCACTTCCTTACCTTTTCCTTCCCCTTCGTTTCCTTTACCTTCTCATCCTGTCTTTCCTTTTCCTTCCCTCTGTTCCCTTTTCATTTCTTTCTCCTTTTTTCTCATCTTCCTCTACCTCCACCTTCCTTCCTTGAAAAATATACGATCAGGGAGAGACTCCATAAAATAAAAAAAATCATTTCTGCATACTCATTAGCAGTATGTAGGTACAGCACATGAGTCACCAGCTGTTCTGCATCCCCAAAAATAAACCCCGGAGTTACTCACTGGAACACGATAGGAATGTTAACTTCGTACAAAGGCGGCAAACCTCTGCTAGAATGCAGATAATCCGCGTACCACTGTTCTACCACACAAGTAAGTGATTCACCTGACGTCGTCATTAGTCGGATGATGAACTAGCTTACCAATTGTAATTCACCCAAAATGTTCTTGTGTGTGTGTGTGTGTGTGTGTGTGTGTGTGTGTGTGTGTGTGTGTGTGTGTGTCTGGCCTGGTATGGAATCGGTAGCGGCTCTGCGCTGATTCTGTGTTGCAATATTATTACACGAGAGGAGAGAGAAGATATGGAGAAGAGACAGAGAAAGAGAGAGTGAGACCTTTAAATAGACACTGGAGATGGAGAGGAGATACATGGAGCTGCATGCAAAATAGGTGCGTGAACACACACACACACACACAAAAAAAATGCTGGCAGTAGGACGCTCTGGAAGAATAAGCCGGCTGATGAAAAAAAGATGAAACTGTGGCAAATAAGTAAACAAATAAACGAACGTATAATTAACCACCAGAAAGAGCGGCTTACTGGAATTAAATTAATAGATGTATAAATGAATATTAAAACCACGGTGGCATAATTTTATGTTAATTAGTAAAGCATATTAAATGACACATTTTCATAAGGACAGTTTATTCTCCAATCTTTTAACTTATTTTTTTTATTATTATTATTTCAGATGACATTTAAACAACTCTGTGTGTGCAATTATGTGATTTTTTTTTTTTTTTAAATTCACCCTCCAAGAACCACTCTTTCACAATTAGAGTCCTGTAATATGCCCATGCCATAAGGAATGGGAAAACTCCATAGTGCTAATAACCTGGTCATTCAGTACATTTAAATTAACAGCTGAATTCCTTTTATTGCCTCATAACGTTGCTGAGCCCAGAACTGACCTACTGAAGCACCCCCAGATCAAAACACTGCCTCCAGTGGCCACTATACCTGATGGCTCAATGCACGTCCCTTCTTACCCTTCAATCTGGAATCGGGACTCATCAAACCACATGATCTTTTTCCATCGCTCCAAAGGCCGATCTTTATGCTCCCTAACAAATTGAAGCCTTCCTTCTGAAGCTATGGTGCCAATAAAATGGCTGACAGTAAGCAAATCCATACTGTATACACACTGCCTAGCAAAAAAAAAAAAAAATCCTCATTTCATGAAAAGTCAAATTATTGGGCAGCGTCAAGCAAAGAAAACAACTAATGAGACTTGAAATTCCTGGAACTGGGTTAAGAAGCCTTCAACACAGTTTTTATTAAAATGTCAACTTGGAGGAAGAATTGCGGTCGGAGGATTCAATTCATGAATGGAGATCGCTTAATCACTTGGTGAAGTGGTATCGGAAAAACTGATAGCAGTAATCAGTTATATTTACTAGTTAAAGTAAGAATTTTGCACATTCGCAAAGTGGATTCGCGAAAAATTAATTCTGCAATTTGACCCAGCATTTATGTAAACCATCTTCCTCATTGGGCTATTATTTAATTAATAAAACAAGCGAGAGACATGTTAAAAATCCAACAATTCAAATTTAATAGGAGTTTTTGAAATGTATAAATAATATTCAGTGAAATTGATTCTGACTGCTCCGAAGGAAATACATTACTACAAGCCAAATGTTCATCCAGGATGAATGCAAAATCCCTTTCTGCAAAAAAGAATCTGCAAAAGGCGTTCATTCAAAAGACTTTACCTGGTTGTCAAGCTTAAACTTGTAGAAAGAACCAACACCAGAGACTCACTCACTCGCTCATCATCTATACCGCTTTATCCTGTATACAGGGTTGCGGGGGGGCCTGGAGCCTATCCCAGGAGACTTTGGACACTTTGGTGCCAATCCATCACAGGGCACGCCCACTATGGGCAATTTGGGAATGGCAAGTAGCCTAATCTGCATGTCTTTGGACTGTGGGAGGAAACCGGAGTACCCGGAGGAAACCCACCCAGCACGGAGAGAACATGTAAACTTTATGCACACAGACAGCAACCACTAAGCCACCCAGCGGAGATTCCTTCCAAAAAAATCAAAAAACGATTAGCTTGATGAAAAATTCCCCAACCGATACAATGACAATTTTTTTTTTCTTATGTCTAGCATTTAGTATACAGTGCCCAGTGAAAGTAATTCCTATAGTAACAACAATAAAGTTTTTTGAATGAGGTAATTGGTTTGCCTTGGAGCACTTATGGGTCAGAGCGGCTGTTGAAATATAATACAAAAATAACACCTTCCGGCCAGTCGGAATCAAAGATTCGGCCGCACCGTGGTGTAAAATGATTTCGAGGCAGGAAGGAAATAATAACGCAGGCTATCATGGCACTAAATTGAATCGGGAGGTCTGTGGATACACTGGCTGCTTCACGTGGGTTAAAATGTATACAGCCTCCGTGCTAACTATCACAGAAATGCTCCGTCATGCTCAACCTCCAAACACTAATCTCAACATCAGGGATTCAACAGCTCTGTGTGTGTGTGTGGGGCTGATTCTCAAACAGGAAGATAAAAAACACTACTACTTCAGTATAGTTTACTGAAATGAGCTAAACCATAGTACAAACACATTCTGATTTATATAGATACCATATTCAAGAGTTTACACTATTGTAGATATGGACACCTTAGCAGTACGCCCATACTGTATGTACAGTACAATACAGTAGGTCTTTTCCAATCTGTTACCACAAAGTTCATGTAGACTCATGTACAATGCCTAATGTTTACTATAGGATGAGGAATGTCCCTCGGAACCAAACACCCCGGACACCCCGCACCCAACGGCAAGTGTCAAAGGGGATATACAGTACTAGTGCTGTGCGAAAGTTTTGTTTCTCCCCTCATTTCTTCACATTTGCTTCCAAAGAGCCAGCCTTTCTTGAATATTTTAATGGTAGCCTTGAGCAATAGGTCTCCAGGCTTCCTGAAGAACTTTTTTTTTTGTCTCTCATTTTCAGTCCAGTAACTTTACCTGACCAATTCAGAGGAATATTTTGTTTGTTAAGCCACACAGTGACCTACAGCATAAATAATGTAAGCATAAAAAAACATCTACAATAACTTACAGTAAGGCATGAACTAGTGAGAAACAGATGAAGATGGCCGGTGATGATGATGATGATGAGAGGAGGAAATGAGGTTGCTGCTAAGATTGTTCCACTGGTTTTTAACTGGTATCTTTAGGCACTTTGCAGTCTGTCACAGTCAAACTTTCATTTAAAATACATAGATATGATTTAATATGTAGAACTGAGGAGGATGGCTTCAGCGTACTATACTGTATACGAGATGGAATGTTCAAAACAGCACACAGGTGATGGTCGACTTCAACCTGAACTTTCAGGCATTCAGTACATCGAATGAAATAAAATGAAATAAAATAATGACTATGCAATCAGTAAAGAACAATCTGTAGCAGGATCATATAACGTGTTGGAAATGTGATCTACAGTTTCATCACAACAAGTCTTTGGATGTGAAAGCTAATCAGAGGAGGCCTACAGGGTGACACTGCTGTGATTATTTAATACAGCTGCCAAAGGCACCTTCTGAGAAATGAAACTCCAATAGAAATCTAGTACCGTTCTCAAAAACTACTGCAGTTGGTTCTGGTTTAATGCTGCTACAGTATAGCGGCATGCTATAAAAGACCTGCACCAAGAGCACAGTACACAACGTTTAGAATTCCTGAAGAGCCGTTTTACTTGATCTCACACACGCATGCAACTGCGAGGTCAGGTTATTTATAAGGAGCAGCATGATTGCAAACAAGTGTACGTCATTAGTAATCAGGCCACTGTGAACGGAGGTAGCAGCATGACTGAAGGTCATTGGAGGTCATATGATCAGGTTGCAGGATGAGCATCATGGGATTGTAGTCTGCAAGACACCTGAAAATCAATTAAAATCCACCACGTTTAAGGAAGTTTCAATTAGTAAGGAGAAGCACTGCTGCTTCCTATGTAGAAGTATTTGACTATGAAATGAGTACTGAATGTAGAATGAAATTTAATAGATAACGGGCAGAAAATAGTCTTAGACAAAAAGCATGGGATTGCATGATACGCATATTGTACGATGATGTTTATTTTGTTTTTTAATAAAAGATCATTTACTGTGTAATCAGTGTTGACCGAGCTGTTATACACTCGCTAGGTGAGCAAAAATGTCTCGATCGGTCTAAACCCTCTCCATAGACTCGGAGATACAGAAAACAAGAAAAGGGACACAGGGGCATGACAATCGCTCTACAGTATGTCTATATAGATCGTTCATAGCTATGCATGTTGCACAAGTACAGATGAGCGTCACAAATTACACTATTAGCTTTTTTACTTGGAGAGTTTTTTTTTTTTTGGCAGACAAAGACATGTTTAATTTTGTTTATCTTAGACTTTCCGAGCTTTTTAAGTGAACTATCACGGTTCCTTATGACCACTGACCTGTTATGAATTATTCCTTGATGACATATTGTGGTTGCTCTCTTGACATTCTTTCTCTTTCTACTGGTGTATCAATCATTATATATGGGGGTACAAGCAGCATTACACAATAAAAAAGGGGAGAAAAAACAAGATTTCTTATATTTTTATACATTAATTTTACATTTTCTTTCGCATGGGTAAATCTTCCACTGGAAGGAACGGCACAAAATTCAGGAATAAAAGGAAAGACACAAATCACAAGATGTCTTACTTTAGTCTGCCCCCCTCTCCCCCTCCCCCTCCTCCCCATCTTTTAGTCTTCACTACATTTCTGTATAAATAGTCCTATTTGGATACAAGGATTTGGAAGTGTAGGTTTTTTTTTTTTCCCTCATTCATTGGCTGTTGCTCATCACTGACCTCCGTAACCGCACTCGTACGTCGCACACGCTGCATTGTTTTGTTCTGATCATTTCTAACATGCTTGATAAATGTCAGGGCCATTGTGGGTCAGGGTGCTTCTAAATCGCTCACACATAATGAGCAGCAAGCACTGATTCAGCTGTAATCTGGGGTTTTCATTAAAAAAAAAAAAACAGGCCGGAAATCTATCTGCAGCAGGGGCGCCAGAGAACAATCATGGAAATACATGTTTTATGTTGCAATATGAACATGCTGTTCTGCAAGTTTTACATTTCTACAGCGCTGTTGAATTTGTGAATCTGATTGGCCGGTTCATTTTACACAACAGCAGCTTTAACAACAGAACCCACAGGATTATACCATAGAACTGGACAGACGCTCTGTGATGTCATCCATGCAGTAGGTTTTCTGAAGATCAGTTTGGCTTTGAAGCTCAACTGGTTGTCACCTTGACAGGAGCTGACTCCGTCTAAACACTTTTTAATAGGATAAATGAACGGCGCTTCGCTGCTGGTCGGAACGCGAGCGACTACATACCGCGGTTATCACATGCTAGCTAAAAGCTACAATACCAAGGTCGCTAACGCTAATTTATATGCTAACATTACTTTGCATTTGTTTGAACGTCGTCACCCATACCCTAGGAGTTGTCACGTGTCAACTCCAAGATTTCTTGAAATGAGTTGAACCACGTCGATTCCAATTAGCCAGTTAGCATAGCAGACAGTTAGCGGTTTGACACCTGCAGTCACTCAAATGGGCTATGCCTCTAATTGTGCATAATTTTATGGCTTAATGTTAATTGTAATACAAATTCACCCCTGTCTAGGTGTCATGAATGGGACATCTAGCTATGGAGAGCAAAACCAACTTTTCTGTTGTAAAGCTGCACATTTTAACCTAGGGGTCCATGGGGATAGACTCACTTTTGTTGGCACAACTTTTGAGGGAGTGCGTTTTTTGGCACATCCGCTTTAGACTAGTTCCTCAGATCCAGAGGATGCCCCTTGGTGTATACCAAGTTCGGTCCTAGAGAGCCGCAACCCAACCCTAATCAAACACATATGAAGAAACTAATCAAGGTCTTCAGGATTACTAAGGCTACAGGCAGGTGAGTTTGTTTTTTTTTCTTTTCCTGCAGGACTGCTGATCTCTAGAACTTGCGTACTATCCCTGGTGTATACTAATGTGCTTGTTCTTATATGCTATTGTTTTATCCAATGTTTTGTACCCTATAAAACTGGGAACCTGAGAAAGGATTCAAGGAAACTATATAACAATAAGAGACAATGTTAATTGTAACTGTAAATGGATCCAAAGTACAGTAAAGATGCATCATTCTTTAATAAAGCATACATTGGAATCATTGGCTATGAGAATAAAAGATAATAATTCTCATTGTGTGGTGGTAAAAGTCACTCTTCTCCATGTTGGGCCACATGATGCCACCCTGACAATGATTATTGTTCTATAGCAGCATGTGCTGTCATGTTTAGTTTCTTGCACAATGGAAAATTTGTATAAAAACATAATGGCAGATTTGTATTTCTCACGGGTAGGACTGAATCACGGAATGGATCGATTACATTTTGTGAAAAGAGAGGCATGTGTGTGTGTAAATCTGTACAACTGAAATAAACGTAGGCAGGGTGATTACTTTGCTGGTTATCGACAGTTAGCCTCCGACAGTTGGTGAAGATTGGGCGGCCCATGAGATTTACTTTATGTTATTCATTTCCACTTATTCTGCTTTGGAATATCAGCTAACTGCCAGGTTATGGAAATCTAGTGGGATTAAATGGAAATCTAGTGCACTATGTAGAGTGTACAAGCCCTTGTTCCATACCCCAAGTAGTGCCCCTGATCAGGAGTTAGGGGGACTTTGGGATTCAGCCTTGTGTTACAAGATAGTTAGCTTTGTAGCTCATGTTAGCTGTGAACAGAAAAACACGGCCTGTTCAGAGGAAATTTTAGAATGACTTAGAAGCAGTTATGAAGTGTTGTTTAAGATGGCAATGCTATCAGATGTTTTCTTGTTGAAAGATGGCTGGGTTTGAATGTGGATTTTGGCAGGCAGATGCTCTCTCCTCTTTCTAGTACTGGGGATTGTACTGACCTACTTTTACATATAGTATGTACATATAGTTACAGTATTTTCCATATAGGTGGTATGTACTGTATAATTAACCATCCCAGTGCTGTTATGCTCTATATCAGCACTCCTGGAATGATTCTCGTGCAATAAGATTACTGGGTGAGAACAAACTGGCGTCTCTCTCCCTCATCTATGCTGTATATGTCTTGAATCTGTACTGTATGTCATAGGGCTTTTTGCTATTGCTGTATATGAATTTTAGACATGGGCTATATTTTGCCCGAATGCCAATTTCTTTTAAAGCAGCTAATCTTTAAATAGTCAAGTCACATACAGTATATCATTTGTACACACACTGATTTTTCTTGTGCATGTTTAAGTGTCTGGGCATGTATGAAATAAAAATAGAAATTTCATGGTTATAAACAACCTCCAATAAAACAACTTGGCTTTCTCTTTCTCTCTCTTTTAGCCTGAGGCAAATAACATCCAGCATTCAATGTGATGACTCGCTTTTTTAGATGAGGACAAAAAAAAAAAAAAATCTTTTTGCATCGAACGTGGCTCGAGGCAACATCCACGCTTGGATCCACCGCACAGTCACAGTTCATTCTAGTTGAAAAAGATGTATATTTCCTTAATGGCAGAAATCCCGTTGTTACAATTTATCATACATGAATTACTGTGCAAGGCTTTTTCCCCTTTAATATAGAGAACACATTATTTGCACCATTGTGTAAACATATTTCAGGAATATAACAGGCAGATTTCATTTCGCTCCAATGAAATATATTATGGATTCAGTAATATGTTTTCATACCAGCTTTATATTATGTAGGTTAATGCAGCTTAGGGTGAGTCGAGTAAATGCGAAGTGTAAGTGTAACACTGAACCTCAACTTAAACCTTTTACTTTACTTTTAGCATCTACATCTAGGCATTTGGCAGACACCCTTATCCAGAGCGACTTACATTTTTATCTCATTATACATCTGAGCAGTTGGGGTTAAGGGCCTTGCTCAAGGGCCCAACAGGGACAACTTGGTGGTAGTGGGACTTGAACCTGGGACCTTCCAAACCATAATCCAATGCCTTAAACACTGAGCCACCCCTGACCCACACCTTTTGAATTTAGCACCTTTGAATTAATATAACACACAGTATATAGTTGCTAAACCTAAATGACATTTGCAAATATTTTATACAATAAGAATGTTAGCCCACGAGAGATGGAAAACCTATTGTATAATACTTGATATTTTTATCAGATTTAAGTATAGACATGATATTGCCGAACAGCAGCAAAACAGTTCTATGACCTTTAAAGCCATACAGTTGTATTTTTATTTAACAATTGCAACAAAAAAAAATCATACAAGATAAAATAAATAAAAAACAAAAAGTGATAATTTCAAAATGAAATGTTGGAATATAATTTATGAAATTGAAGGAAAGGCCATGATTTTTTTTTTTTTCTCAGATAAACATATTGTGTTGTACTGAATATCAGGGACGAGGGTGCAACCCGGGTGCAGAAGATATCATAGCTGTGCTAATATTCAGTACACCAGCGCAACCTTGAGTGTGATACTGCTTTTATACATCAGTTCTGCACATTGCGTTTATTATCAAGCGTTTCTGATTTGTATTTTGCCTCTCCAACACATCATTCCATGACTGGCTGAGCTAGGGTTGAGCTGGCGACCATGAAGACTGTGGACAGTTTTGAGAAACTTATGAGATTTACTTTATATTTCCACTTATTCTACTTTCTAATATCTAGGGTCGAATCCCATACAGTATAACATGGAAAGCTAGAGTGTTATATAAGGTGGAAGTTGGAATCCCTTGTTCCACACACCAAGTAGTGTCCTCTGGTTAAAGAGGGATTTGAGACTCAGCCTTTATTAGAAGCTAGTTTGGTTTGTAGTTCTGGATAACAGTGACAGAAATGGTTCAGAGGCAATTCGTTATGACAACTGCTAATGATATAAAGATGTGTTTAAGATGACGTAACATTATCAGATGTGTTTTCTTGCTGAAAGTGCTTTCGTGATTGGGTTTGAATGTGGGTTTTGACAGGCAGCTGCTCTATCTTCTTTCTAGTACTGCAGACGTTTATAAATATCTGTATACATTTAAACATGGCCTCAGCAGTTTCAACTAATTTCAACTCAGCTAATTTATCTCAATTTGAGTCAGTACGTAAAAGATCAAAGTGTTTGATCTTTTGTGCTTTATCAAAGCAGTTGGATGTTTTGACGGTCCAAACTTGTTACAGATGTTTTCATTTCATCATTTCAGGTGAGCTCCAAAAAGGAAAACTTTCTATTATCGGATTCTACGTGGAACTTTTAATGGTCCCCCAGAGGAACAAGACTAAGAACCCTTTAGAGTGATAGATGGAACCTTGTTTCCTCAAACTGGGCTCTGAAACTCAAGGCTCAGATAGTTCAGAATACCTGGGATTAGTTCTCCTTTTCTCCAGCGTCTTTCAGTAGGGAAAAAAAAAAGTTTTTAAGCGCACGAGTGGGGAAATAGTTTGGGAGCTAAGCCATTTATCTTCAAATGGATGGCCGATGTGGCAAGGTAGCATTCTCTGAAATGAAATCAACTGAAAGAAAAGGAACTATACAATTTGGTGAAAGTGAAAAACGGACGGAAGTGTGATGTTTCCCTGCTTAAGCTATATTCTAGTTTTTATCCAAATGCTATTTGTTTTTGACTTGTACGCAAGTTCGTGGAAAGGGTATTTTGGCACGCTCAAAATTATTCTAAACGTTTCTGTCTGACAACATGATTACCACCATTAGTTGGACTACTTTATTGTTTCAAGCAGTAAATGCTATCTCTCTGGGCTCAAAGACACCTTAGTAACCTTTCCTCTGCCTTTCTATTAAATAAAACATAGTAGAGAAATAAAATTAGCTCTACCTCTGAGCTAATATTGGCGTCATTGCTCTACGTTATAACCTCTTGGGTGCATCAATGACATTTCCAATCACTGGGGAATTTCAGGGCCCCGATCGCAAGATTTCCTCTTTCTCTTGTTGGGTATTAAACCGATACTGAATTCAATGGGAGAAAAGCCTTATGGAAAAGCTTATGGAAATACTTGACTTACCCTGTCTTAGCAAAATTCGTCCAGTAAGTCATCACCACTGCGCTGAGCATAACGTCATTCTTGGAAAAGTTGCAATTGAACAGATCAGTCGGGCCAATCATAGGGATCCCAAACACGTAAGGCACCTCGTCTCCATGTGCCGAGTCTGCCCAGCTCGGCTTCATCTCGCTCTGGCAATGGTGATAGAAAGCATAAAAGTACGTCGGTGATCCGTACTGCGCGTGAAGATCGGCCGTAGCTACAGCAGGTGCCACCCACTGGTGATCTGTAAATAATGCAACCAAGGTCTTGCGCCTGGTTTCTGGATTCTCCTTATCAGCCCAATCGGTGTACATGAACTTGATAGTCTCTCGGAGCGTATCCTTCCCCTCTGGATAACCGTACAGGTGGTCGACAAAATCCGACACTGCGAAATCAAAGTCATTGGCCGACACGCCATCCTCGCTATCTACAATCCCATCCACGAACTTGAAACCTTCGCCCTGGTTGACGCCCAACATTATGTCGTAGTTCAGGAATTCGCCCTGCTCCATGAGGATCTGCGGGTCATCTGGGATGACATCGCCGTCTATGACAGGCCCGAAAGCAATGTGGTACTTGGCCTGGGTGATATATTGCTCGATCAGCTCCTTATAGTTCTTATTTTGCAAACATTCCACCAGTTCTATAGTATCCAGCATGTTGCAGCCTACTTTTTCAGCAAGTAAGCGCGTGTACTTGGCCGGCTGGTAATTGACGGCCCAGCTGGATAGAGCCGTGCCACTTTGGATGATGGCTTTCTGAAACAGATCTACAAAGAGGAAGAAATAAGCAGCCATTAGTGCACTTAGACCACTTTGCTAAAAGCTGAAGCACCAGTGTAAGTTTTCCGATCAATGCTAAAACTCGATGGTAATGTGCAGAGAATAAACTAGGACAAAGGGGAAAAAAGGCATGGGAAGATACCAATTGCCAATTACAGTCACCAGTTTTGTCATCTCTGGTTAGTACTCCAGAGAGGTGGATTTAATTTGACTTGATTTGATTCTTTTGTAAAGATATTTGTACTTGACTAAAGGCATCACCCAATGATGAGATATGATTCCCGCGAGGCTCTACCAATAGAGATGCAAATCTTTAATTAAAGTTGATATTCTGCTCTTGAACACTTTAGCACTTATTATCTTCCCTGTTTAATTTCTAAGTCAGTCTGTTGGAAGACAAAGCCCAAATATCCACATTTTATTAGAATTTGCAATTGTCTACTGAATCAGGCTTCATTTCCTCCAGATCCAGAGCTCTGTGGGATTTCTTGCAAGATCGTCATAACGTTATATTTGTCAAATGATCTTCTTCTGAGGAGTTTTCCGAACCATGTAACTTGAAATTCTCACAGGGCTTACATGATTATACGTCCCAAAGAACACACGTAGCGCAACTAGATTGTAATATATGAGAATGTTTCATGTTGCTATCAAGAATTTTTTTTTTTTTTTTTTTGGTGTGCGGGGGGTAAAAATTACTTTCTCTGTATTGTCACTTTGTAAATAGGCCACAACACACCAGGAATTGCTTCTGTGAGTGTGGTTGTGTGTGTGTGTGTGTGTGTGAGATGTTTTGCCCATACTTTCTATTTATATCATCTTAGTCTAGAGATTCAATCAGGGCAATATGAGGAGGGACCGAGCACAGTTATCATCCTCATAACGGCTTTCATTCTCCATTTACACAGTCGTGTGGATACTGAGTGTCTGACGCGAATGCTGACAAAAACACATAAACCTTTGTATTGCACCTCTGTAAAATCAGCCATGCGTGTCGGTGGATTCATGCTGCAGATTCTGCCCGAGAAGAAAACATAACTTGATGCTTGGAGCTGATGGCTCAGTGACACAGAAGGAAAGTAAAAGCCCTCAATCTGATCCGTATTCTCTGAAATGTAGATGAAAGCTGTGTCTTTGCAATGTGTCTGAGCAATTTCGGAATGCTAGCCTGCATTGTCTTTGGACTGTGGTGGAAACCCAACAAGCACGGAGAGAACATGCAAACTCCATGTACATAGACCCGAGGTGGGAATCGAACCCAGACCCTGGTGGTGCAAGGCAACAGTGCTAACCACGTAGCACTGTTAGACACTGTCCCACCTGTTTAAGCTGTTTAATGCTTTACATACAAACAATGCTGGAATCTAGAGAAAAAAAAAAAAAACAGAGGAAGATTGGCCACAATATGGGAATTATGGCTCTGACAGTTTCTTAATCACCACTTTATAATAGGTTCCAACTAGAGATGTGTTTCCAAAATCCTGCAGTTTTTTTTTTTTCATCTGAAATATTACAACCTCAATTGATTTTCTCTCCCAAAAGATGAACAAAATGACAGCCTAATTTAACCCCCTCTCGACCCTGAACAGGGCGCATAGGTTAGGGTTAGAGAGAGAACGCATGTTTGGCTTCAGTAGACACACAATACATCAGATTGAAACATGACTGCCCCCTACAGGTAATGAACGGCATTTTCACAGCTTCCCGCGAGCTGCCGCGAAAGCGCGCGAGATCCCTTTTCAAGAAACGTGCGTTCTTAATAGCCAGATCTGTACATGGGTTTGTCACCCAAGCTTCATGCATCACTCCTCGTTCACACGCATATGATATTAAAAAAGACCTCATGTTCATGTGACTTTCTGTTGCATCCCTGTTGGATCCAAATCCATTTGCAGCATTTGGCAGACACCCTTATCCAGAGCGACTTACAGTACATTTGGGATTTACAATTTGGGCCTGGCTCGATGACCCAGCAGAAGAAGCAGGTTGGTGCTGGGGTTTAAACCTATGACCTTTTAATCAGTACCCCACAGCTTAACCGTACCATATCTCTCATCTCAGCCAGATTCCATGTGAACCATTTCACTATTTTTACATTCATTTCCATCTATCAGTGCTAGACAAAAGCGTGTCAGACCATTATTTCATTATTCTTTTTGGTTTCTAAGGCCTCTTAGAACATTTGAACACCAAAATATGAGTTGATCTGACACTGCTATAGTGAAAATAATCTCGATGAGCTAGCACTACTACTCCATCCACATCTCTCAAAGATCTCTAACCATCAGTGGCTAGAGTAGAAATAATGTGCTACTAAGTGCTTTTTACAGTTCGAATTATACAATATTATTCAAAATATATTCATATCGCATAGCTGACCCTTTCAGACAAGAATGCCGGGGAGTACTGTTCATCTCGTCCGCATTATTTTAATCAAGTGTGTCACATCCTCGGTCCAGATTGAATTGCAGGTTCTGGGGAAGAGAAGCTGTTGCCAGAGGTTATTTGATCCATTATGAGATTTCACTTCGATCTGGGCTGTTTTTATCACCGGAAGGTAAGCTTTGTACTGTAGGTTGATGTTGAGCATCATTGGGTTGCTTTTTAGCCATTGCATTCAAATAGATTTTAATGGCATATTAAATAAAAAAATAAAAAAACACTTTCCAGAGTGCTTTCAAGAGTGGAAAATATTCAATGTCTGAAAAGTGCTATCAAAGGTCCAAGCAGTTAAACAGCTTTAAAATGATATTTTAGCATCTAAATACACAACAAGGTTACTCCAAGGCCAACCAAAAATAGCACCGTTATTCTGGAGGGAGAACCCTTCGTTTGTGGTGGCGTATTATTCATCCATTATAATTGCTAAAACAAGTGTGAATATTAGATTAGTAATAGTTCATGTGGCGGGCTGAAGGTTTAGGCAGTGGTCACTCATTAATTTCATACTTTAAAGAATGGGGGCTAAGCAATTAGAGTTCTGTAATAATAATTAAAAAAAAAGTTTGTGTGTGACTTGTACCAACCTTCCCTAACAGGGATTTAACATCATTGTATTCTCACACCCAGACCTAATGAATCGCATGTGTTTTTTTAATAGTGACCTCAATACACTGGTTCATGAGTCTGTCACTTGCTGGCCAGAAAGTTTAGATGAGGGTTAGGTTACACTGCAACAAATATCTTTAAAAGATTACAACTAAACAAATATTAAGCTTGCAATGCTACTAGTGGCTCTTACGACATTGAGTATGTGCTTTGTATGTGTCTCTGATGGTGGTGGGATGGGGTGTGTGTCTTGCCCTTAATGTTTCAGGTCCGGCCCACTTCAGCATGCTGCTTCCTGCTATCGGTTCGTTGCTCACTCGCTCTACTGTCATTGATCCTACCTTCGACTTGATGATGGGTTGAACAGGAGACCCGGAAGCACTACAGCACTGCCTTCACGGATTTCGCTGTTTATGCTTTGATTGTTATGAAACAATTAAATATACTGTGTATGACGCCTTGTGTAACATGGCTTCATGGTTAGCACTGTCGCCTTGCACCTCCACGGTCCAGATTTAATTCCCTGCCAGGTTTGATACCGCTTTATTCGGTGTAGAGGGTCACCTGGAGCCTATCCCAGGAGTGGTTATCACTGCCGCCTTGCACCTCAAGAGTCTGTGTTCGATTCCCACTGGAGTTTACATGTCCCCCCCCCGTGCTTGGGTGGTTTCCTCTGGGTACTCCAGTTTTCATCCCACAGTCCAAAGACGTGTAGATTAGACTAATTCCCTAACAGCCCGTAATGTGTGAGCAATCGTGTAAGTGCCCTGCGACCGAGTGCCACCATGTCCAGGGTGTACACCCACCTTTTGCCCAAAGTCTCCTAGTATAGGCTCCAGGCCCTCGCGACCCTGTATGATAAGTGGCATAGAAGATGAATTCATAAAGCCTAGAAAAAGGACCTGCCAATACAACCATTTTTGGCTTGCAATTTTAGTGTCATTTGACTAAAAACAATCTTATGTTTGGTTTGTTTTAATCTTATTCTTCAGAAATTATAGATAGGTTTATTATAGATAAATTCAAGATTTACTATAAGAATTGCTAAGATATAAACTTTCGCAGTGTAGGGTTAGAGTTGGTGTAGAATATGGGTTAGGGTTAATGGTTAGGGTTAAGATGTTCCAGTGAATTTCTTATTCTGATAAAAGGGTAAAATGTAAATTAAACCATTGCATTGGCACAGATTGTTGCATGAAACTCTACTGCCTATTATATTAAAATAGACAAGATTGACAGCCCATTTAGTGAGAGTGATGTTTGTGATCTTACTAGCATGTTCTTAGAATGAACGGAGATCCTTCAGACTTTAAAATGTGCAAATGGTATTTCACATGGTTCTGTTTTAGGGTTTTGCACCCAGAGACTGATTTAATGGTAAAATAAATTACAAAATCCGCGTGTGTACCGTTGTATTTAAGCAAAATAATCTATCTGTTCAAATATTAGACTTGTTATTTAAATTTGTACAGCCATATTTTGGTTCTTTTTTGTGGCCCCTAGAGCATCACTGACACAACACATGAATATCAAGTTGATTTTATTTATAGGTCTGTTTATTTCTGAGTTCTTGAGGTTTGGATAAAGCTATTCGACTGACGTAAAGGCTCCCTAAATCTCAATTACAATTAAAAAAGAAATAAAAAAAACACTTCCTTAGAGATTTGATAATAAATTGCCATGAGAAAGTTTATTGATAAGTAGTAATTTAATGTTACATACCTTCTGAATAATGGGACAGGGTCAGCAAGCTAACACATGATGCTCCAGCTCCTGATCCAAATATCGTCACCCTTTTTGGATCTCCTTTGAAAGCCTGGATGTTGTCTTTGATCCACCGCAATGCTTGAATCTGGTCCAACAGGCCATAATTCCCTTTGGCAGCCTGATCTCCTGTGCTTAGAAATCCTGTTGGCACAGAAAATAATAACAGAATTATAATGAAGAATTTATTTATTTTTTTCGGTTCAGGATTTGTCAGGCAGGATTGAGCAGTGGTGTGTCGAGCTTAACAACCAAAATAGAAAGACACCTATTTATCCTGTTGTACAGTAGCAAGAGTCGCAAAATTTATTATACTGTTAATGGTGTCCTCTGTATCATTGTTACTCTCTTTATGTTCGATTTTTATGATTGTGGTAAAAATCAAGGCTTCCATGGCGATAAGTCTTCCGAAAGACTTTAATTTGGTAAGTATTCGTAGGAAGGAAGGAAACCGGTGTAAAGTCTGCACTAAAATAAATATGTGGATCTGGCGATCTGCTGTAGTGACCCCTAATGGAAGCAGCTGGAAGAACAACAATATTGCTTTATGAAGCAAACGTTGGCTATTTGTTCTTTTTTCATGAGTTAAAGATGCTCACTGAAGCATGTAGTCATTTGCACATTCCTCTCAATTTCGCACCACCAACTGTTTGGCCAAGACATGGTATTGGTGCTGAAAATGTCTCACCTACAATTGGTGCAGTGTCTGTAACATTTTTGAATTCGATCTTTCACTGATCTTAACTGTCATTCAGATGAAACTTGACCAATTTAGATTTTACATAAAAAAGACAAAACCCTAAATTAGTGTATTATTCAAAAATGCAAAATTGTTAAGATATCGCAACAGGAATTTGACATGGGTTACGTACACTACAGATTTTTTGGGGGAAAACATCCTCAATTCTGCACGGAATGGTTTAACTTAAGCAAAAAAATTATTACAGGTCATATGCTTTTAGAAACTTACATAAATTTTAGTATCAATACTCAAAGGAATATGAATTATTTGCATCTTAAATGATTATTGTTTGAAGCGAGACAGTATAATGGTGAAAAATGGACTGTTGTTGGGGCACATATAAAATCATCTCTTCAAAACAGCTGAAGTTGAAGTGATGTTTTTAGGAAAGCATGATTAGTCACGTCCATGTTGCATAAACTTCGGAAGTAGGGTTAGGGTTAGGGTTAGGTTCTTTAAGTTCCTTTTCTGTATTATATGTTTAACAGAAAAAAATAAAATCAGCAGCACACATCTTTGGCTTCAGTAGACACACAATACTTCAGATTGAAACACGACTGCCCCCTACAGGTAATGGACGGCATTTTCACGACTTCCCGCGAGCTGTCGCGGAAGCGCGCAAGATCCCTTTACTGGAAACATGCATTCTTAATGACCAGATCTGTACTATGTTTTGGCCGCTACCATTCATAGCTAGCGCTTAAATATCACTGTAACATATGTATTAATTAACGTTTAACATTTTGTGGCTCTGGATTTATTTCCGTAGACTTGAGAATATTTAAATAATAATTGCATGCTGAGTTTCTTAAAACATAGTGTCCAGTTTATTGATGCATGTTTGCTCTTTTAAAAAAAATTCTAATTAAAAAAAAAAAGGAAAAAAACAATAAAAAAGGTTTTCAAACTGTGATCTTCCCAGGAGCAGGCATTAGCAGGGAGTTTCTTTCTAAATGTCTCTGCTGTACTTTTGTTTGACATATGGCCTGGCTGCCATTTGCGTCATTCTACTTCTACTCCAGCAGCCTCCTTACCATTTTGCCCATCAAAGCAGCAAATGTCTAACCCTAAAACTAAAGGAGCTTTCTCCACGTAGAGGTCACTAATGGCTGCCCTAATAATCACAATTTTTAATTCCATCTTATCACGAGAGTCCATCGTGACAACCGGATCAAAAAGATGCGCCAGATGTGCATTAGGGATGCGCAGAGGATCGTCCGAGGTGTGCTTTTATGGGGTAATTTGGCCACCTATTTGCAAAAGGTTGGGGTTACTTCCATTTTAATTCCCGTCATTTTCCGGCTGCGCTTCTGGAATATGAATGCAAATGTATCTTATTTATTGCCGTGTCTAAAGTAAGTCATTCAAACAGTATAGGGGGGGGGGGAGTGACAGCTTGGCAGCGACCTTTGTGAGATCTTTGCTGTGAAGGGAAAAGATTGCTCAATTATACGACTCAATTATAATTATACTGCACTCTTGGTGTGGCAGGATCTTTTTCAGTTCCCTGTCAGGAACCTATGTCATTGCTTTTGCACTGTCTATAAAGTACTAAATCATCCATGGCATTAAATAGTCTCATAGTGCTGTATGTAGTGATGTCTTGAGAAATGGACTTGATCTCGATGACATTCATATTAAATGTGGTCTTCAGTGAGGAATGTAATGTAATGTAATGTTCTACTGTAGGTATTGTGATGTGGAGAGCTGGAATGAATCATTAAGTTAATTTAAATGCAAGGAAATATTGTATTGTATAAGTGGTGATAGTGCCCGATGCTTGGATGCCTCTTATTTCTCTAAGAGGAACAAGGAAAAAATGGCAAATACTATTCCTTTAAATATATCAACTATGCCCCATTGCACTGAACAGCTTGCAGCATGCTCACCAGCCCCAAAAACAGGATACTCAATGAGCAAAAAATTGCGACTTGTTGACAGATTAGCTGAGTGGTTTAAGCCCATTAGCGATGCCTTGCGGCAGCCTCCAGGGTGTCTGCGCCATTCTCTCGGCCAGACTCGGCCTTGTTCCCCTCCGGAGGGTGCAGTTATAAACCAGAACGGTTCAGGGTAAATAGGATAAGGAGTACGTGTAAGCGGAGGACAGATTTAGTTGGTCATGCTGACATGAGGCTAGATGGATTACAACATTGGCAAGTCTTGACCCCCAAAATGGATAGCCCAGGGCCTCGGTTTGGACACATTAGCCAAAACATATTTACTTCTTAATGAGGACATCATAACACTGGCATTGCCCAAAGTCGATAGTTCTTATTATGAAAACTTATACTCACATTAGACAGAGCACAAACACCTTTCGAATTTCAATAATGGACGATTTGGTGCAAAACACTGGTTTATTGGCACCCACACATTTATTAATGAGTGTGACATGGAACAGCACAGAGTCCCTTTCTGTAATGATTAATATAGATGGAAAATGTTCGGTTCAGTCCTTAATGTAGACCATTTAAAGCTGCAAGCATTCAAATTCAGAATTCTACCTGGAAAACTTTATCTGGGAAGGTCTTTATCTGGTTTTTCCTATGGTGAATAATTGTGTGTGTGTATATATATATATATATATATATATATATATATATATATATATATATATATATATATATATATATATATATATAGGCAATTCCATTGCAATTGCTGGTTGGCTCCGAACTGAGCTTCCAGTTCAAGCACATCCTACTTAAAGGAGATTTCAATACATAACAAAGACCCACTGGAGACCAAAGGAGAAGGTTGAAGTTGACTTGCTTTGCTAGTTGCCACCACAAACACCCACCAGAAATATAATATTAATACTATTAATAACAATGGCTATATTAACAGATAGCCCACCTCTCTCCCTACATACAGTATTGATACCAGCTTCCTAAAAAACATGAATCATATACAATCTCCTGGAAATTATTTCTTACAGAGAGAGAGAGAGCATCCTGTTTCATCTGTCTTTGCTCTTAGTGAACCGATCACTTTTCTTAGTGGGTGAAGCTTTATATTCAACCTCTCTTTCTCTTTCTCTCCCCATCAGTCCAGGTGTGTGTCCTAGAGTGCCATGACAGAATCATAAAAAAGCAAAAACACAAAACGCACTTCACCCAAAAGTACAGTAGAGTGTACTCCAGCCTACAATAGCTGTAAAAAAAAGTAAGGGCAGTTGCTATCTCTCTCTGTACTGGCTACAACAGTGATTTTTCTGTTGCCCACCGTGGCTTGTAAAAAACATATCATATAGTCACATCTATACCATTTTATTCTGTGTTCAGGGTCGCGGGAGCCTGAATCCCAGAAGACTTGGGGTACGAGGTACACTCTGGACAGGGTGCCAATCCATGGCAGGGCACATACAGTACACTCATTCACACATCAGTCATTGGACTGTGGGAGGAAGCATGGGAAGAACATGCATACTCCATGCACACACAGACAGGAATCGAACCCCTGGAGGTGCTATGCAATAGTGCAAACTACTACACCACCGTGTTGCACAAAACATTAGCGAGGTCAATCACATGGAGGAGCAGGGGTAGCTCGAGTGGTTAAGGATCAGCAGATCCCCGGTTCGAGCCACATTTCGACCCTTGAGCAATGCTCTTCACCCCAAGCGCTCAGATACAAATCGGGAGTCGAGCTGGCAACCTGACCAGATGAGTAACTTCCACAAACATTACGGAAATATCTCCAAGGTGGGGAGTGTCCAATGTGGCAAATGAACATGTCCGTCTCCCTCCTATCCAATCACAGGAAAGGCAAGGTAGGTATTTCACGGTTCTTTTCAGTAAAAAGTGGCAAGGAGAAGGTCACAAGAGCTGAGTTTTTCTTTCATTTCTGATGGATAGTGTCCAGAGGGATCTCCCTAAAATGAGTTTCTGCAGGGTAGAGTGTCTGTCAGCCAATAGGGGTGCCAATAATTGTGCCACATATTTCTTCTATGAGAGAAAATAGTTATTAAATGTTTTTTTTTTTTACATTGATTCTTTTAAAAAAAAAAAAAGTAGCTAAACAAGTAATATTCGGTTTCCTTCCAATTTGTTCAGGTGAGGGTCACAGGCTATAAAAACTGAGCTGGATATTAGTTGTGCGGATTTAATCAGTGGGTATATTTCATACAAGAATGTTGGCGCTCGAACACTTTTCTCTTGAATCGAGGCTGGCCTCTTCCACACAAACCTGTTTACAGCACGCTCAGGTATTCAGCTGCGTTCCCCAGTTCCAGGTTAGTGATATTACTAAGCATTAATGCAATCTCCGGTGTGCGGATTAAGCCCAGGCTTTCATCGGCTCTCTGGCTCTATCTCGCTGGTTCTCGCTAATCTCTGTCTGCATTAAAAAAAATGAAGCTGGCAGAAGCTTCCGGGAGCATCATAAGCAGCTCTGTCCAAACACCTGCGACAGATCAGCGATTTGAGTCGCTGACACCGGACATACTGCCATCCTTCAGACTCGCCCCTTTTAACACTTGAGGCGACTGCTGTCTGAAAGTGGACTGGCTGTGCGAGCATGAGAATATCGCTATCGTCAAT
This sequence comes from Clarias batrachus, assembly GCA_003987875.1. Taxonomy (NCBI): domain Eukaryota; kingdom Metazoa; phylum Chordata; class Actinopteri; order Siluriformes; family Clariidae; genus Clarias; species Clarias batrachus. The sequence continues at coordinate 263,318 of QMIH01000627.1, read as the reverse complement.
AAAGTCTCGGTGTAGGATAATGTCTGTGTCTTCCTTTAACATCCTTATCATCCTGCGGACTCGCTCCCCTATAGCTGCTGCTTAGAAACGTATTGATCCGCCAAAATGTGCTGAGTTAAGTGATAATGTTGGAAGCTGTGCATTAAAAGTTCTGGCCAATTACCAGTTAAAAACAATATGAATCATGGTGCATGTTTAATAACCATATTTATGCAGAAGAATAGTCATTAAGCACAGCTGAATATAAGCTGGAGAGAGAGAGAGAGAGAGAGATTGATTTGGTGCATAATCCATACATCTTCTTTCCCCTGAGCCTTTCTTTGCTTTACAGTTACGGATTTAATTACATTAGACACTAGATGTTTTCGCTATTATTTATTAGAAACAGTCTGCTGTGTAACTGCATTAAGCTTCATATTTTACGTGCACAATAACACACTTCACATTGCTTTAGCAGCTTGATAAAAACGTCTTGAACATCGTACAAAAGTGCAGCTCAAAGCAACGTGATTGAAGGTAAGGGCGTTGTGTCCAGGCGATATTAAAGTCTGCACACCGCTCTTAATATGGCCAATCACATTGGGGCACAGCATTGACATTATGGGCAGGAAGTCCCAAAATAGACAAAAAAAGCAAGAAAATTTATCACAGAAGCGGCCAGGAGATCTCGAGCAAAATTCAAACATCCGCAGAAATACCTTGCAAGTGTTGGTCATTTTATCCGGGCTTAATAACAGTAAAGTATTTGGTAACTGGGGTTTAGAACATTGACTAGGAATCATGGCGGGCAAGAAACTTACCACTGAGCCACCAATGCACTAGATCTAAGCCTACCTACTGTATATTTCACCAAATACATACATATAATCATCTCCAACCATATAGTAAAATGTGTTACAGTATGATGAGACAAAGGTAGGACATCTCTCACTCACTCACTCATTGCCTACAACACTTTATTCTGTATTCGGGGTCGAGCAGGACTTGGGGCATGAGGCGGGGACAGGGCCAAAACTAAATCAAAAGTCAGCATCATTTTTTTAGTAACTGAAATAGGTTGTTCAAATTGCACAGGTTGGTATAGTACCCCTTCCCCTGGTCAAAGGTAATACTCAACACAGTCTCCATCACAAGCCGTGCGTTTGTGCCAATGTTGAATCCGACTCTCGCGAGTCCCCTTTGTCGCAGTTGATTGTCTTCTACCATGTTGCAAAATATTTAACATGTTTACAGATGACATCATTCATGAGCGCAATGGATGCAAAAGAAGAAAGGAGGAAGAAAGTTAAAGAAGTGGCAGCCAACTTGACCCAGATCAATTCAATTCGATTGCATTATGTACAGTAACTGGACAGGGTGCCAATCCATCGCAGGGCAGACACACACACTCACACACTACAGACAATTTGGGAACGCCAATTAGCCTAATCTGCATGTCTTTGGACTGTGGGAGAAAACCAAGAATACCCGGAGGAGACATGCAAACTCCATGCACACAGAGACAGGAATGAATCGAACCCGGATCTTGGTGGGGCAGGGCAATAGTGCTAACCACTACACCACCACGCAGCCCAAGGACCAGTAGGACCTTCCTTCAAATGTATTGAAGTAATCTAAAAGTGGCTATAACATTTTGGTGAATTGATCTAGGTCAGTAAATTGCACAGGTATCATAACTCTTCTTTACAGAGGGACCACACAACATATTTTACATCACAAGCGAAGCAGCGAACTCCCGAATCCACTATGAATACAAACCATACAGTGGGGGGACAAAGTTGGCTTCCACTTCTTTAACTTTATGGATGGAACTTCCATCTTTTCCATCCATTGCTCTCGTTAATGATGTCATCTGTAAAAATTGTTAAACATTCTGTAACCTGGTAGAAGACCATCAACGGCGACAAAGAGGACTTTCGAGAGTCAGAATTCAACAGTGGCGCATATGCATGGCTTGTGATGGAGACTACGATGAGTAGTATCTTGGTACAGAGGAAGGGTTACTATACCAACATGTTCAATTTAGACAACCTATGTCAGTTACTAAAAAATTGATGCTGATTTACTTTTGGCACAGTCCTAATATAGTATGTTTGGCCCCTAAACTAAAAGATCACCATAATCATGATGAAGCATGGTGGCGGCAGCATCACACTATTGAACTGCTTCCCTTCAGCTGGAAATAAAGCTTTAGTAAAGAGATCATGGATTACTCAAAATATTACTTTTGAGAGAAAAAAAAAAAGTTTCCCAAATCCAAGTCGCTCAGAAATTTTTATGTTTTAACTCCAAACTATGACAACCTTTTAGGAATGTAGTAAATCGACTACTCTTAATTGTCAGTGCGTGAATGTGTGTATTCCAGGCTCTGACAGGTTCTGGATTCAGTGCACTTTTTGAAGATGAATGAATGAATGAATGAATTAACACTCTTTTTATCTGTGACACTGAATATCTTTATTTTTGATGAAAATATCAAAACAAGAAAGAAAAAAGATGAAAAAAAAGATTACCATAAAAAATAATCCAAAAGAGAAAGCCAGCATCCTGACAGATTGACGTTAATAGTGCCTAATTGTGCTCGCTGTCAGTGAGATAATCCTTTTGGTTCCCAGATGAAATGTTAATTATCAAAGGGAGCGATGTGAGGGGAACATTGTGGATTAGCTGAGCGGGGTCAGGTCACTCGCCTACACACACACACACAAAGTGTGGCGCATACAGGAAGCTTTTTAGTGCTCCCAAAATCAGCCCAGCTGCTACGGATTATGTGTTTTTGTTCTTTAAAATTGTTCATTCTCTCTGTTTACCGTACCAGTATCAAGTGCACACACGTTTATTATTCGCTCCATCGTGTCGACTATTTAAAATTCTACATTTACCTTGACGCACCACGCGTGACTGCTGAATACTGATAGGATCCATGTGTTTGTCTTTTTGAAAGGAAAAGACAAAGCCTGACGCATTGCAGTTCCTGTTTTGAGCGCATCAAACAGCTGGAAGAATCCACACTTAGGCTGTAGTGAAATCCTGAATCTAAGCGGATGACGAGAAGGGAGCCAGGAAGTGTTAGCACGAACGTTGCAAACAAAACTTGTTCATCCTTTTTACCTATTAGCAGGGCTAATATTATATTTGCAAATTTGTAAATTTACATTATTATTTTTGCACATACCATCAACCAACCATGACATGCAAAAGATATGCGCACACATCGAATATATTTAAATTCCTGATAATGGCAGAATGATTTAGTACAAATTATTTCGCATGAATTTATTCCGAAACTTTACGGTTGGTATGACATAGAACTGATGGTAGTACTCGCCTTTTCTTCTCTGGACAAGCTTTTTTCTGGATGCCCCACACAATCAGAAAGGGGATTCATCAGAGAAAATAACTTTACCCCAGTCCTCAGCAGTCCATGTACCTTTTGCAGAATATCAGTCTGTTCCTAATGTTTTTCCTGGAGAGAAATGGCGTCTTTGCTACTCATCCTTATAATGTATGAAGGTGAGCGCTACCATCAGTCCTGTGGCATGCAAACATTAACACATCATGACACCATTCATGTATGTTGTTGTTCTCAGCTACGGGGAGTGGGCTAACTTACAATTTTACCTAAGAACACAACCATGAATAAAGAATGGTACAAAAACATCCACTGCGGGCAACTTCTCTCAACCATTCAGGAAGAATTCGGTGACGAACAATGCCTTTTCTCAGAAAAGATGGAGCTTCTTGCCATGAGGCAAAAGTGATAACTGGCTAAGTGATAAGTGGCTTGCTGAACAAGACATCAAAATGTGTGGATCCATGGCCAGGAAACTCCCTTTGGAAACTTGTGGTCCATCCCCAAAAGGCAGGGGGACTATTAAAAATCCACAAATTCTGGTAAACTCTAGGTATCAATTATGCAATAATGGGGTGCCATCAATAAAGGTGTGGGCCAGAAGTTGATTGACAGCATGCCAGGGCGAATGGGATTTGCACTCACTCACTCATCTTCTATACTGTTTTATCCTGTATTCAGGGTCACGGGGGCCTGGAGCCAATCCCAGGAGGCTTAGGGCACAAGGCAGGGTACACCCCGGACAGGGTGCCAAGCCATCGCAGGGCACACACACATATACTCACTCACACACTCATTCATACACGATGGGCAATTTGGGATCGGCAATTAGCCTAATCTGCATATCTTTGGACTGCGGGAGGAAACCGGAGTACCCGGCGGAAACCCACCAAGCACGGGAAGAACATGCAAACTCCATGCAAGACGAATGTCGCCACAGCGGACTACACAGATGTTTGGCACAGGTTTTACGCCCGATGCCCTTCCTGACGCAACCCTCCTATTTCTATCAGGGCTTGGGACCTGCACTGCATCCAGTGGCTGGGGTTTGGGAACTGGCTGGGAATCGAACCCGCGCCTTTCACATGGCCGACGAAATATTCAACAAGTCACACTATTACACTTACAGTAATAGTCATCAGATGGCAAAAATCCCACTTCGAATACTACACAAACCCTGTCGATAGGTAATGCACCACCTTGCAAAAACGTAGTTAAGTAAAGGTACAGATCTTTTCTGTACTTTTGAGCGGAGTAAAAGTAAAAAAAAAAAGTATCAAGTAAAGTGCAGATACGTGAAATATATATTTAAGTACAATAATGTAAATGCACCGTATTACCCACCGCCTCTGTGTATGGACTGTATAATGTCCTCTGGGAGTAGTAGTATTGAATAGTGGTGGGATTGATTTTCAAGAAACACAATGAGTGCACAAATCATTGTGCTATGCGGTTAAACTGATTATTAATCAATCATCAATTGGTTCACTTAAACCCATAATCAGTAACCATGCAATGGTTACAGACTCCCATCTCGTCTTACTAATATTATATTCTATATCTATACACTTATCTATACACTTAATAAATCCTTATTACGTGACCTACGATCTGTATCAGGATCTATGCTGCGGATTAACCTGCACCGATTTAAATACAATAGAACAATGTATATTGCACTTCAGTATGCTGGACCGAAGGATATGTTAAATGCCACTTTTTACATTTGTGTCAGCATATTACAACAGCAGCTCAGAGGGCACTGCATTAAATATTCTTCATTTAACAGACTCTTTATCTCTTGCTTCTTGCTTGTGGGGGAGTTTTAGATAGTCCTATCAATTTTCGTTCACTTGAAAGTCACCCATGAGCACCCTTCATTCCACATTGTTGTAGTGTAGTTTACACAGACTCATCATGAACAGGATTATGATGGCAACATCCTTCTTTCAGTAATTGTTTTGACGGATTATTTTTCTAGGGCAGATTGTTCAACTTACATCTTTACTAGATGAAAATAATTTGTTTAATTTATTTGCTTTTTTTCTGAAATCAGCACAGTGGCAAAAATATACAGCAGATACGTACATACTTCCATCCATCTAGATACCTCTGTAGTCCAACTAGGGACTGTGGAGGCCAATAGTGATTACCATTGCATTTATTCCCATTTTACAACCATGGTAGGACCACCGGTCAACTCAAGTTTCACCTTCAGTAGATCATTTTGATAACCATCAACAAGCTTTTGGCAGAATTCTGGTTGGATATTTGACTACCACATTTGGCAAAAAACAGTATTTAATCAAAAATAATTGGTGTCCTGGCATGGGCCATTTTAATCACAGTCCATTCTACAACCTGCTTTGATGTGAGTTTGTACTCATTGTCCTGTCGGGACACTCAACGTTCAATCGTCTAGCTCATGATTTGCTGTTATGCTGAAGAATTCTGAGGCCTTCCTTGTGATATCAATCCAGCCACCAAAGCATGATGCTACTATCTACCATCATGCTTAACGGCTGGTATACTCCTCCTTTACTCCTCCACACACACACACCTGACAGTGTGGGTCCTCCAATAACTAATAACATTCCTCTAGATGGCTTCTTCATTGTCCATGTGGTCAGAAACGACCTTTCTGAGCTGTAAAGTGTGGGTTTTGGAACAGGGGGTTCTTTCCTAGATGCCAACCTTTCAGTCCATGGAAATATAAAACCCACTTCAGTGACACTTCAGTGACAATGGTTTTCCAGCAGCTTCCAGTTCATGGCATCTTGGTGGATCCACGAATGTTCCTGACCATCCAAACCAATGTCCTTTCAGCTGAGGGTGACAGTGTGGGTCCTCCAATAACTATTTTACATAGCGGGATTTTGCGTCGCTGGTGCTTACGATGCCTCACGTTGTTATTTTTTCCACTCCTGATAAATACACATATTCATATCTGTCACTTTTACGTTACGTTACTGTTTGATGTATATTTAGTGATTTGCCATCTGTCGTTTGCACAGTAAAAACAGTTACTGGCCAATGCTGGGGGAAAAACCCACTCTGTCCAATTAGTTTCCATTTATTCATTTGGCAGCTGCTACAGTACAAAGTTGGACACATCCGAACGTAGAGCTCGCGAAGAAGCTGAGTGTGAGGAAAATGCTGGGAGACTTTCAGCAACTGACCGCAAATGATGAATACATTTTTAACAAGCTCAATGAGTAATATACACACACACACACAAACACACACACAACACACTACAAACATTAGTCACGCAGAAGCAAAACTCACTAATAACACTAATAATAACAATACAACTACTACTACGACTTATAATAATAATTAATAATAACAATATTACTACTACTCATAATAATAATAATAATAATAATAATAATAATAAGATAATAATAAATATTAAAAAAACAGAACTATAGTTTATTTGCCAACAAAACTTCAGGTTGTTTCTCACAA
>QMIH01000627.1:193809-246549 GCA_003987875.1 Clarias batrachus | reverse complement strand
TGGTGATATTAACGTCCTGTTTGTGGCACATTAGTATATGTGAGGGGGCAAACTTTTCAAGATGGGTGGTCACCATGGTGGCCATTTTGAAGTCGGCCATCTTGGATCCAACTTTTGTTTTTTCAATAGGAAGAGGGTCATGTGACACATCAAACTTATTGGGAATTTCACAAGAAAAACGGTTTTAACATAACTTTATTCTTTCATGAGTTATTTACAAGTTTCTCTTTGTTCATATGTATATTTATGTTATTATTTTTAATATATGAACATTCAACATATATATATATATATATATACACAATTGCACTTGTAACAAATATCCATTCAACCATTGGACCTCTGCATTCCAACTAGGGTCCATGGATCCCAAAGGTGACCACTGTATTTAGCCCCATTTGTACTTTTGTATGGGGACCATTATACCCAACTGTATTAGGACCTCCGTTCAACATTCCCTTGCTGCGGGGAATTCGGAAACACCAATTAGCTTAATCTGCAAGTTTTTGGACTGTGGGATGAAACCGAAGTCTCCTTAGGGAACCCACCAAGCACGGGGAGAACATGCACATACAATAGATCAGATGAGTTACTCGAACCCGGGAACTGGTGATGCAAGACTACAATGCTAACCACTAAGCCACTGTAACAAATATCACACATTACCAAATGTGGTTCTTCATCTGATTAAGGGTTAAGGATGCAGGTGGGGCTTTAATCGTGCTGTTAACTGCAGTTTAAATGACCTGGAAGTATATGAGTCTCTCTGGGTTTCCCAATAAAAGACTACTTTCTTCTTCCACATTTTCAAGGTGAATTTTTCCTTCTGTCTTCACATCTGTTTCAAGGCTTAGTGCACCTGACACCTGGTCTCTGACTGAAAAATTAATTAATGAGCCTCTATTTCACTATGGTATTTAAGCACACAACAACCTGATTTTTTTTTTTTTTTACACAAATTGATATTTGCAAGAAGATGATTTATTCACTATTGAAAGGAAAATAAAAAACTTTCCGCGTTTTACTTTGAAAATGCAATTCTGGTTAAAGAAAAGTCATTTTGTCGTTGTAGCCGCTTGCCTGAATTCAGCCACGCTGTAATCTAATGGGCTCTCCTCCTCCGATACGCATGCCTCAATACCGCAATATACTTACCCCAAACTTCTCTCCGCAATCATTTCTGGTTTCAACACGGAGGTTAGATTAGAACTTTCCGCTCTACTCGAGGCTCATTCTAGGCTAAGGTCACGGTGTGATCGTATGTCTTCCAGAGTGAGAATACCCATCAGTCAGAGATCTGCTGGTAAGTAACCCTCAGAAAAACCACAATCACAAGAGCTCGGAGGCGGCCATCGCTCACTCGGCAAGCCAAGGTGAAGCGCATGTGGAAAGGACGCCTGTCTAAGTGACTGATGGAATTCTGCATCTGATATCCTCATTTCAGCCCAGCGAATCTTCACCTTAAGCAGCAGACAAACCTCTGGGGCATACACAATCCAGCCTACCTTTTTATTTTAAAAAACACAATACATTAGTCATCCAATGTGGAAGAAAATCCTTTGGGAGACAGAAAGCGTTGAAAATATTGTATACATGATATTTATGCGTGATCGTAGGCCAGATGATTCACACAGGAACCGGAGGTTAAGTCTTAATGCCGGGAGAAAAAAACAAATCTTTAAATGCATTAATTTGATGATTCCCACAGTGACTTGGTGAAGTGATTACTCAACAGTATTATACTGTGATCTTTGAGCTTTTAAAGGAATACAATACATTTCTGTCCATGTACTGTACGTGTTTGACCCAGTCGTCTCCTGTACTGAGAAAATAACTGACTACGCTTTACTCAATATTTACTTAGAATGCATGTCTTGCGGCACTTGTTGACTTGCATCAATAAACATACAGTATGGATGAAACATATTTTTTTGCGCTTCCAGGCAAAGACAACATGCTGTCAAAGATAAAGCTGCTGTTTTAGATGAAGAAATATACAGTATTATGCAGTTGTGCTATCATGGTAACTACTAATGACTTCATAACTTTGTGTTTTTTTTTTTGTTTCTTGCATGCATTTATCATCATTCATCCATCCATCTATCTACTGTAGGGACCATGCAGGAGTTGTATTTATTTCCATTTGTAGGATCTCCCATCAATCTTGAACCAGGCAGTCCGATCATGGAATCGGCGTACTGAGAAAGCCTTCTACCTTGGTGGTATCCAAGCATTAGTGAAGCACTGGGATAAGTGCATTAGTGCACCAGGGGTGGGCGGGGGTCTATATAGAGAAATAAAGGGAGTTTTTACTCCCATAACTCTCATGTTCTGCTATTCAGCGCAATTAAATGTCCTAGTTTAACTTCTCATACTGTAGGTTAGACTGTGAAAAATGACAAAATCTTATAATATTGTAAGGAATAATAAATACATTATATATATATATATATATATATATATATAAATTACAAGATACAGATTCAATGCAAATGTCCAGAAATAGGCTAAATAATTGTAGACCTTATGTTGTAATAATCGTATATAATGCAATTATAATACGATTATAATCATATAGATAGATAGATGTCTATATCTGTCTATCTATACTGTAGATATATATTCACACAGGTATACACACAATATATATACAGTATATATATATATAATGTATACTAGATGTTCCTTGGCGACAATGTCATACAAGTCTATGAAGTTCCATATCTCTACTTTTGCTACTTAAGGAAATCCTGCATTCCGCTTTGACCTCACGTAAGCAAACAGGACTTAATGTTTCTCGTGGCTGAATTTTAAATAGGACATTCATTTCTTCTTGACAACACTTCGCATGTGCGCCTTTTCGTGCGCCTTGGTTTAAAAGCAGGCTGGACCTTCATCGAGTTTCACTTACGAAACCCGCTGCTTGTGGGAGGGTGAAACTCCTTGCCATGCCTTTGAGACTACTTATTTAGTCCGTGCAGGAGAGCGGAGAGCAACACATTAAGGGCGGATCAATACTAAGCAAATAATAACCATGTCAAAACACAAGCTAATCCTCTTTGTCAACAGCAAGTGTAGTTGTTTAGGGAGGCCTGGACCCTTCGGTGCATTCCAAATGAAACAAACAAGGCCGGGGAACACGCGATGTGAACAAACTGAACTCGGAGTCGTCGCCGATGACGACGTATGAAACGGATAAAAATAAACGCCGACCAGTTAATCAAACCCATATTGTTCATTTTCTTTGTTTTTGTTATTTATGTTTTATTGCTATAACCCCGTGAGAATACAATCAGAGATTACACTGTTCTCGGTGTAAGAATATTCTAATTAAATACCATGACAATTATACACAGCAGACATCGCTGCCATGGTTGATTGTCCTGTTTTTTTTGTGCAACCGTCACCGCTACAGACGCCTACAGTAGACATAATTATCATTGGAAAAAATAAATAACCCTTAAAAGTTCCTCTGTAACACTTAATGCACCTCAATGCAACTGCTGTAATTTGCATCTAATTAAATATATCAAGTATGCATATGATCGATATGAGAAATATGACAATTTAACACAGAAATACGCTTTCATCAGTACCGATGTCTTATCTCCTGAGATAAACTAAAATCGTGCCCAAAATATATTAAGATTAAATATGCCATGTAATATAGTTCTCCCTGTGCACAATACAGGTGCAAAAAAAACTAGCTACAGTATGTGACAATGGCAATCAGCTTCAGGAGCCATGGCCTGGGTCATCCCTTCCGGCTGAAACTCAATAGGAAGCTGTTGGACAATGGTGAAGAAGGGAGGAGCTCCACAGGGTCAATGTACAATGTATAGCCAAACATTTGGTCACTCGCGCCAGTGCCAAACGTCTGTTTCAATGGTGCCAACAGCAAAAATCTTGGGCTGTGGACAATGTGAAACATGTATTGTTCTCTGATGAGTCCAGAGTGAAGCATGGAGGCAGATCAGTGATGGTTTGAGCTGCAATATCATGACATTCCCTACTGTAGGCCCGATACTTGTGCTAGTTGGGCGCATCACTGCCAAGGACTACCGAACCATTCTGGAGAACCATGTGCACCCAATGCCTCAAACATTGTATCCTGAAGGTGGTGGCGTGTATCAGGATGATAATGCACCAATACACATGGCAAGACTGGTGACAGAGTGGTTTGATGAACATAAAAGTGAAGTTGAACATCTCCCATGGCCTGCACAGTCACCAGATCTAAATATTATTGAGCCACTTTAGGGTGTTTTGGTGTTTCCTCCACCAGCATCATGTAGTGACCTGACCACTATTCTGCAAGAAGAACGGCTCAAAATCCCTCTGGCCACTGTGCAGGACTTGTATCTGTCATTCCCAAGACAAATTGATGCTGTATTGGCCGCAAAATAAGGCCCTACACCATACTAATGAATTATTGTGGTCTAAAACCATGCATAAATCCTGATAAATATACAGTACATGTTTTTTTGTTTGTTTTTTAAACAGCAAAACAAAAACTGGCTAAAATGCTCTGCAACAATCAGCACCACAGTGGCTGCGTACCTCTAGGATCATGGGTTCTGTATCTGTGTGTTGAGTTCGCAAGTTCTCTCTATGCTTGGTGGATTTCCTTCAGGTGCTATGGTTTCCTTTTACAGTCCAAAGACATGCAGACTGGCATTTACAAATACTGTGTGCTTGTATCCGGTGCCACGTTGGCACCCCATCCACAGTTCCGGCTTGTTTTGTGTCCTTCAGTCTCCAGGAATACTGTACGTTCCAGGCACCACGGAACCTTTTACAGAATAAGCGGTAAAGGTAATGGATGGATAATTGATGCCAAGCAAGATACAACCTGCGTTCTGTGAAAATATCAAGAGAAGCATCTACAATTCAAGTGACCTCATAACCCATCGCATGCGCTTATACATAGATTATACATCTTAAATATGTATATTAAATAATAAATGCAGAGAAATATATCAGTCAGAGTGCTTAATAAAAAATTAATTGCGCGCTGAGACAAACATGCGTCTGTCCTGTTCCACTCACTCTACAGTACATGAGTCGCTGTGTACTGTAGTTCACATTTTTACAAAAATGATCGCCACGACCCAGGTGCTGGGTTTTCCCAGACTGTAATCTAAATAATCTCTGGTGCTGGAGAATAAACTTTTCACAGGACATTCATTCTCTGTGTCATCGCAGCTTTTCGTTTAAAAAAAAAAAATACAATTTTGATTCAACTTTTTTTTTTTAGCTCACCATTATGGGTGATTTAGAAAGACAGAAGTGCTCCTCAAATAGATGCACATCATTAAACCTTTATTACAAGCCCCGAAGTCAAGAGCTATCCAGCACAGCACAGAGCAAAGCTATTCACTTTGACGAACAGCTCAGCTCTGAAGGCTACGCGCAACGCTACTGCATGCCTGTTCATTTACATTTTTTTCCCGCCATGCGGCATGCGCGTGCATGTCCCTCTCGTTCTCTCTCTCTCTCTGACGTTCTAAGCATTTTGTTGCCATTTTAACCACCGTCACACGGAACAGTTGTAGCCTCTCGTTCCCGGGCTACGCCGCTCTTTAATCAGCTTTGCTCTCTGGGAACGGAGCACCCTGAGGGACTCGCGCAAATCAACGTCTCCCTTATCTTTCGCATCGCAAAGGTCATAATGACTCAGAGCTACAACGAGGAACGTGGGGCTGTGTAATTTTCCATTCTGTTTGATGTATTTCCTCTTCATTCCGTGCTTTATTAACTCACTACACTTTATTTGTCTCCCTGTACTCAACAAAGGAAATTGAGAATGCATTATTAAACACCATATTCTCTGTTCATCTGTTGTTCAGTCTCCGATCAAGCCTTTCAGAGCAATTTATATATNATATATATATATATATATATGGAGAATTCAGAGGTTGATATTCTTTGGTTAAGAAATTCACCACACTACATAGAATTTGGGCTGAAAAGAAGAGGCCCAGCCAGAACAGGGTTATACTGTTATTTTACAATTATACTGTAATTTTCTCAAAGAATGGGATTTGAACACGGGTTTTATTGAACAAAATCACACAGACTGGGCCTGAGGTCTCGTATTTAAGGTATGACATTAGCCATTCAGTTGAGAATCAACACCGTGGGTCAGAAATAGAAACACTGTTTAACGAGATGGGGGAAAAAAAAAAAAAAAAACTCTGATTTTCTCTGCAAATGTAATTACGAGACAGACTTTCTTGAGCTCAGCGTCTACGGTATCACGCTAGCTGATACTTATACCACAACACTTTGGAATTCTGGTTAGTTAGAATTTACAATAATGTTTCTATGGTAACAGGAGCTCATTACACAGGGATGGATTGCCGACACTCAAATGATAAAACTCGGTACAGTCAATGACGGCGTTTTTGTTTTCTGGACCGTATTAAAAAAAATGTTGAGTGAGTCTCCGGTTTAGAAATGCACTCGCACACTTCGGACAAACTGCAAATGCCAATTAACCTAATCTGCATGTCTTTGGACTGTGGGAGAAACCAGAGTACCAGAATAAACCCATCAATCCCCGAGAGAACATGCACCTCCACGTGCACAGACCCTGGAGATGTGAGGGCACAGTGATAACCACCAATTCCACCGTACCACCCTTATTTATACTGTTTAACACCACACGACTCACTATTTTCCTCCTTGCAGAAAGGATTCTCAAACTGGTTGCAGCCATGACGCCCTTTTAACCGTAAGAAGAAATTCCATTGTTTTATTGTTTAAATGTATACAGAAATTTGTGTGTGATTTGTTGAAGCCATGAAGCAGTTTATTCATGAATCCCCGCTCAGCAGGAAACAGTTAAGAAAGCCTTATTTTGTATTATTATTATTGTTATTATTATTATTGGAAAAGGGATTTCTAGCCTTAGAGTATCAGTACATTTACTATAATCTAGTCATATGGTTAAGTTTATTTAAGTTACTCCTATTTGTATAATCAACATTATGTTTGCTCCCTTTGCTTTCCATCTGCAAAGGTTTTTAATGGCTGGCACCCATTCCATGTCCTCGGGCAGAGAGAGACCTCTTTTCATCCCAACTGTGCACCCTCCAAATGCTCACGTGCCACAAATCTAACCCGCCTAATGCGATTAGCGATTACTATGGAAGAGTGATCAGCGTATGCTATCGGGGAACTGAGCTAGATCAGATGTGCAGAAAATACAGTGCTAAACATACAGTATGTATTCACCCCATTAGATCCTTAACGCCCAGCTAAAAAAATGAAAAAAAAAATAGATATAATTTTATTAAATAAATAAATACAGAGTATACACTAGCTTTAAATAAGAGCGGTGTTCAAGTCAAACTGAACTTTAGATTGTGCAGAAGAACAGAACACAGTTATACAGTAAGAGTAAAAAGCTCCCTTTATTTCTCGCCATATGATCCCATGGTACACCAATGCACTTATCCCAGTGTTTCACTAGTGCTTGGATACCATCAAGGTAGAACGTTATGGTGTGGAGAAGCCCCAAAGAAGCGTACAACCCAGACTGTTGCATGTCCAGAGTGAAGCATGGAGGCGGATCAGTGATGGTTTGATGGTTTGCTTCCAACTTTTTCACAGTATCCAGGAGCCATGATCGGTGAAGACTTCCTGCTTCATGTCTGAAACGCTGGCCTCCCAGGGATTCCTTTAATGGCCCAAACATGTGAAAATGGCTTGGAGCAAGGTCAGGACAATGAATGCCAGATGCGTGTCTCCCGCAAAATGCAGCTAGTTATCCAACGATTTACGATTTTTAAGGTTCGGGCATTCCACTTTCTGAACGTTCACAGGAACGATTGCAGTGGGCTTCAAGCCATCACAGCCAGGACCGTCATTCATAGATGTATGGTCTAATATAGACCGTTTGCATCGTTCAAATGTTTTACATTTACCCGTTATTCACAAGAAATTGAGAAAGTCCCAGAGTGACTTGAATGCCCCTCATATGTCGCATTCTCTTTGCATTCTTCTTGTAAAAAAAAACAAAAAACTAATGAATCTCCATCACATGTCCTGACATATGTAAATTCTTTAAAAGTAATTACCTAAAAGTAATTTCCTACAATTAGGGTAACTTTATATTGATAGCCAAAACTGTGTGAACACCTGACTATCATAACAGTACAATCTTTTGGAACATCTCCTTCCAGATCTTATCACATCCACTCTTCTAGGAAGGCTTTAAACTAGATTTTGGTGTGTGGCTGTGGGGAGTTGTGCTCATTCAGCCAAAAGAGCATCAGCGAGGTCAGGTACTGATGCTGCATGAGGAGGCCTGGGGTGCTGTCAGTAATGCCGTTCATCCCTAAGATGTGCTCAGTAAGGTTGAGGTCAGGTCTCTGTTGGGACACTATAGTTCTCCTATGCCAAACCGTGTCTTCATGGAGCTGGATAGCGTTCTGGATAGGGGAAGTGATGAAGACTTTTGGCCCTTCCAATGAATAAATATTTTATTCATGCTTCAGCATGCAAAGACATCCTGTAAAACTGCTTCCAACTTTGTGGCAACAGTTTAAGAAAAGGGTGATCAGGTCATACTTACTGTACGTTTCCACAAATAATCGACCGTACGGTGAACGTCATCAGCAAAGACAATTCATAAAATTACGGATTTAGGTTTTGAACATTTCATATATTGTGACATAATTAACTATTTTGTGATTTGCATACATAAAATCTCAAATAAAATTAAATGTTTAGGATGTAACCAATACAGGAAAAAAATGTATCCACAAAGCACAATATACTGATCTTACCAAGAAAAGACTGAATGTTCACAAACAACTTTTGATTTTGATAAAATGCACATTGTATGCAATATTAGGATTAGTTAATTGTAGATTATGGCTAGTTGTACAAACTAACCATTATCTCAGTCTACACGTGTCTAGTTAAATGTCACAAAGTCTGTGTAGTGTTCAAATGTCTGGCCTGTCATGTATATGCTGCATGTCTCGTAACTTCCTAAACCACAAGTCGGAGAGGCAGCTCTAATCGGATTCGAGCCCATATAATTAAAATCGTCCTCGGCAGGGATCATCCTGTAATTAGTGTCAAGCCATTAACTTCCTTTCATATGTATGTTAACAGCATATTTAATGCCTATTTTTTATTTTTTATGAATTTTAATCAGGGTGCCATATCAAAACAACATAATTTGAAATGAAGGACACAGAAGCAAAATGGTAATTACCCAGGGCCAAAACATAATTATCCTGTTACTGAGGTATCATGTCTGAAGTAAAAGACATCACTCTTCTTTTTTTTTTTTCCCCCTCACAGATCCCATTTTGCATTGTCAAGTAAGGCTTTGTTCCTAATATAGACACAGGTAACACTGGTGTTTGTTTGAATTAGCCTCTGTGATTAGCATGCTACTGGAATGCGAGGATGCTAGCTAGTGTTAGCATTCTGATATGATATGATTTAAAAGCAGTTTGATTCTTCAAAATAGAATTAAAAAAAACTCAATATTAATGAATAATAAGTTTAAGAGAGAGAGAGAGATTTTTTTCATGGAGGCATGATGAAGCTAGCAAGGCTGTAACATTATAGACTTTGTCTTTTAATATGACTAAATGTAGTATTATTGATGTATTAATATAAATATATTATTATTAAATGCTCTTCTTTTTGTGTTTTTTTTTTTTTTTGTGCAAGATTTAGTCAAGACATAGCACCATGGGTCCAACGAATGTTACCAAGGACGGTAGCAAGAAGACAACAGAGAAACTTTCAGCTTTGTTTTTAAAGCAGCCAGTGCCAAGAGGAAGTTGTTTAAAGTTTATTCATTTCATATTTTACTTAATGTACATATCTTTTCTAAATGTTTTGATTGTTTTTATATGAAAAATATGATTATATTGATGGAAATTGTATTGGAAATATTTTTGGATGGCTGCACAGATTATGTGCATTTACATTATTTCTTATGGGAAAATGCACTTCACAAGACGAAATTTTACCTTTAGAACTCCACCTATCACCTACCACTATAACAACAACAAGCATTATTTCTCTTCCCGTTTCATGAAAGTGTCTTTTCAACATAAAAAATATATATATATTTTGTACAATGGATTAGTCTATTAACAAAAAAATACATCTTGCCAGATGGTGTCAACATTTTCGGGGGCTGAGTGTGTTGAAGGTCTTCCTTACCATCTTCCAGTGATGTTCTTCTACTCAAAATACCTTGAACAAGCCGAGTCATATCAAACATCTCTGTGGCAGATTTTTGCCCAGTTTACCTTGCTGTCCGTGATGAAATAGCAGATATGGAAACGCACATAGTCAGAATAGCACCATCTGCACAGGTTCCTGTGTACACAGTACGATGTCTTTTGGCACACTGACTTATGAAGGTTGGTGCTTCCTGTGTTGCCATCTGTTAGCATGTTTTGATACCACCTCGAAAGAGAATATTAGCTATAGTATAACAATAATTGGTGCATACTGATTTACTTATAACATTAAAGTTAAAGTGGTGGTGGTATTATTAATGACACAAAAATGAAGTTTTACAAAGTCTGCTGCTTCAGTGTTTTTACATGGGCCCTGGCCATGGACCCCAAATTTTCTTGTTTTGTTCCTAGAGCCACTTAGCTATCACTTTTTGCCTTATGGCAAGGTACAGTACAACTTCTCCCATCCATCCGAGAACAATTTAGTGATAAACAATGGCTTTTCCAGCATGATGGAGCACCCTGCCATAAGGCAAAAGGAATAGCTAAGTGGCTCGGTGAACGAAACATCAAAATTTTGCATCCATGGACAGGAAACTCCACAGACAGTGATCCCATACATAACTTGTTGTCAATCCTCAAGAGGCAGATTTACAAGCAAAACCCCACAAATTCTGACAATCTAAGCATTGATTTGTAAGAATCATCTTGGCATCAGTCAAGATGTGGTCCAGAAGTTGATTGACAGCATACCAGGGGATTTGCAGAAGTTTTGAAAAAGAAGGGCCAAGACTACAAATATTGGCTCCTTGCAATAACTTCATGTAAGTGTCAATAAAAGTCGTTGGCACTTGTGGAATGCTTGTTATTATATTTCAGTGTATCATAGTAACATCTAACAAAAAGGATCTACTGTAAAAACACTAAAGCAGCAGACTTTGTGAAAATTGATATTTGTGTCATTCTTAAAACGTTTGCCATTTTGGCTGTAATAGTAGTTGCTGTAGTAGTAGGATGAAGAGTTAAAATAGATTAAAGTAAATTAGTTTCATTAGATTAGGAGTTAGATTTTAGGTGAGGAAAAAAGGTAATGGTGTCATTTTGGGTTTGTCAGAAATTCCTTGGGTAGTAACTGATACTGTAAGCTCTACCAGACTTCTCCCTTCTTTCAACTACGTAACTTTTCTTGTTGTTTCATTGTAAGGAGTACAATAAGAGTAATTACATCACAAAAATAATAAATAAATGTGGGACGTACAGGGGTTACAGCTTCCCTCAGAAGGACAGACCCGAGGACACCTTGTCTTTAAACGTTTAGGATTAACGTCACTCTGCCCTCATCAAAACACCCGGCTCAGAACATGACAAGCGGAGAAAGCCAATACACTGTGAATCCGTGTCCCTCACCTTTCCCTTCATGTCCGGGAGTGTAAGAATTCACATATAGTGTTTAATATCCACTGTCAGTTGCCAGAAGCGTGTGGGCAGGATAAAGAAGGTCCCTTTGATGTGAGGAACTGTATTCTAGCTATCTTGCTGCGAGATAAGCCACATTATGCGCTCTGCTGTTCCTTCAGAAGCAAATGAAGAGACATTTCTGAGAAGAGGAATTTGTTAAGAAAAAAATTATAATGAAAGGAGATGGGGAGGTTAAGTAAAATTTGCTAAAATTGAGCAATTGTGAAACTGCCACAGGACTTTTGAAACATTGTTAAACTATTTTACAACATGTGCTGATATATGTACTGTAGTCCTTTGAGTTAAACAAGCAACATTTATGCAGATTGAGGCTAATTAGTTGAATAGCAATTTACACCCACTCATCGTCCATACCGCTAAATCCAGTCACGGAAGACTTAGGGCACGTGCAACTTGGGAACCCCTTTTAGCCTCAGCATGCTTTTGAACTGTGATATATATATCTTATATATTTAAGATTTACGCTAAACAGTTACTCACAGCCATTATTTTACTGATTTAAAACCATTTCGTTAATCGTCAAAGCCTTTTACTTCACACTGTACAGTTCAAGCGTCTATCAATATACTTATGCTTATTTTATAGTCATTAATAAAATGTCATTAACAGGAATGCCATAAACAATTATACATCATATTACAATATACAACTGCTTAAAGAATTAAAACTTACTAATGCAGGTGAGCTTATATTTAAAGCATCAAAGCCAATAAAAAAGTATATTTTTAACACCAGCCACTCTAGTAAAACTCACCAACAACAG
This sequence comes from Clarias batrachus, assembly GCA_003987875.1. Taxonomy (NCBI): domain Eukaryota; kingdom Metazoa; phylum Chordata; class Actinopteri; order Siluriformes; family Clariidae; genus Clarias; species Clarias batrachus. Next base: position 234,084 of record QMIH01000627.1, on the reverse strand, counting down.
AATCACCCCGCACAATTCACTCAAGAAGGCTAATTATCATGAATATAATTCCAAATTTTCAGTCATCATTTTTTGCAGGTCTAAAAAGGTGGATAAAATGATTTCTTTTTCTTCGCTGCTTATTCAGAAACAGTGGCTTTAACACTTCGTGGCTGGAGGTCGACAGTGACTAAGTGCATGAATAGACCAGAAGAGACTCCACGGTGTTGAGAACAATACAAAATGCCAACCTCATATGATAAGGTCAAGCCTAAGTCTTTGTCTCTTTCATCCACTTAAGCTGTTCTTTCACCTCACAAGAATGGAGAAAATGGCAATGTCGTGGCCGTAACATTTTCATCTACCAATTAATACGATCAGAAACATCCCTCTTTGTTTCCTGCTACCTACATGGCCTTGTTCATTGCTGAGAACTATTACTAGGCTACGCCGAAAAAGCAGAAGCATAGCTGTCTCCATGCCGAGACGGACACACCGCGATGGCGTATGACACTATTGTCAGTGATGATACATATAATAAAGCCTACTGCTTGTTATACAACCAGCTGTCAGTTTGACATTTGCTTGCTTCTTAATGCTATGTGCTTGCTTGTTGATGTACTGCATGTACTGTTGACAAGATACACAAAGATCTATAGCATACAGTGATCTTGAAGAAAAATACTGGAAGAATATCATTATTTTGCAAATTAAATTACATTTTCTTTAAAAGCGAAATTCATTACAGTGGAACCTTGGATTACGAGCATAATTCATTCCGAAAGTGGGCTCATATTCCAAAACACTCATAAACCAAATCATCATTTCCCATAAGAAATAATGAAAACTCAAATTATTCGTTCCACAGCCCCAAAAAATAAATACATAAAAATAAAGGGGGAGGGAGGTGAAAAAGTGACGCTCAATGTCAAAATAAGAGTGGCATGCGTGATACATAATATTCAGCGCTCGTAAACTAATACTTGCTCGGTTTCCGTATAAAAATGTATTAAAAATCTTTGCTCAGTTTGCGGAACACTCGTAAACCACGTTACTCGCAATCCGAGGTTCCACTGTACATTCAAGTGAAATATTCCATTTTTAATTCCTATGATCCCGGCTCCCAGCTCATGAAAAATCAAAAGGATGCCATGTTATAGAATTATCAGCACATCAGTTATTGATAGTTCTGACACTGTGGGTAATCGATAAATTATGCTGGAAATCATGCAACTTAAAAACATTTTTTTTTAACTTCAAAACTGATTCAAATTGTATTCTAGACTTGGACTGATTTTCCTGTTTGCACTGTGTTTTTTCTTTACACCACTTGTATATGTATGCATTGTATGAATATACGAAAAAGAAAAATTGCGACAAAACGTATACAGTAGAATTATGTGGCAACTGGAAGTATTTAAATTGAGGCTTCACACATGCCAGGCATGACCAGTCATTCTGGCCGGCAGTCCATTAGCAATTACCTTAGCCCCATCTTCAAATTGCTTGTGTCAGTAATCATACTAGCATGTTTACAGTGCCTTGTTCTGTTCTGCCTCATTATTCCTGTTTATTCCATCCTCCTTCAACGCAGAGAGATAAACTGCTTTCCGGACCGGCTCATAATCACACTATTTAACGCGCCGCGCTATTACGTCCACCACCCCGCATCGAGGCCTCGTTGTTCAAAGCAGAAATGACTATAACAGCAGCATAATACACATCACACGGTAGGCGTGATGCGGATTCTGCAATGGCAGACCTCTGGGTGCCCTTGCGCTCAGGATTCGAAAGCAGAAAGCTGTCATGCAGCAGCGTTTCTGAGACTTTTCACAGAAGCTGAGTGTGGAAGACGCAAAGGTTTCGCCATCCTCTTGCCAGGATCGCACCATCTGGAGGAATAATAAAGGAAATCTCTTCAGTACATCTGCTTCAACTGGAAGGTTATTTCAAAGATCAAATTCTGTCTTATATCTGTTCAAAGCTGCCAGACCCGGCCTCTGCTCCGACCAACAACATCAGCCAAATGCCTGTGGTTTTACTATTGACTTGCAGTTCTGGAAGCTAGATCTTATTTCATTAGAAAAGTCCATCCACAACAAGTAATGTGTGCACCTACTTTATGTCACTAGGCATGTTTACATGGACTCGAATATTCCCTATTAACCAGTCAATCAATCAGTCGGACCAAATCTGGTCTGATTAGAATGAATATTTATATTCAAACAAAAAAACTCTGATAATCTATTTAATAGGTAAATATCACCCATGTAAACACTTGATCTGATCGTTTTTCTCGTGTTGGAACAAATGTATTTTTCCTCTGCATGTTTGCTTCCGTTCTTGATCAGCAAACACTGTGAGAGCAACCCTCTTCCACTTGTCTTTACTTTCACTCACTAGTTCTCTGGCTAAGAAAGGAGCACTGTTTGGCTCCCCATTTCATATGTAACAAAGCATCAAACCAATCACAGTAGAGACTGAATTCTTATAACCAATCATAACACAGAAGCCTGGATTTATCAAAAAACATTGGATAAACCAACTTGAAGTTGGTAATTCCTGGCAGAATAAGCGGTTCACAATGGTTAAAACCACTCTTTATGAATCTCAGCAGTTAAAGGGTTAAGGGCCTCACTCAAGGGCCCAACAGTGGCAACTTGATGACGCTGGTGCTGCCTTAAACACTGAGCTACCCCTAAGGCCTACCCCCTGTCACAACGGGCCTCATTCACACTATGTCTGCCAAAACTCAGGTTAAGCCAGTAAGAACTCGGTAATAGAAACCATTAAGGATGTAATATTGTTTCCATTGACTGTGGAACTCTGGTGGAGCGAGATCAGGACTATACGAAGGCTGCTTAACAACTTTTATTTGTGACGTTTCCCCTGACAGAATACTTTAGATCCATGTTGACCTCATTTATATTCATGCATCCCATACACCGGTTTGTCTCCTTATTATTCTCACCTTTTTCCTCCAAGTTCATTAGTCTAGTTCAACCACCAACCGTGACCTTTTTTCTTGAAGGAAAACCACCGAGCAGACAAGCTTACATTTGCAATAAGGCTGATCATGAATACATTAACATCCCAGTCTCTTGCTAGCACCTTCGATCAAATCAGCAAAGCACAGCTATGGTGCTCTATGCTCTGCTTCCTAGCCATGCCGAACTCTTTGCAATGAAATTGACAATAAAAATCATAAACACACTTATCATATGACAAAGTGTGCTATTCGCTTGAATGCTCACTTACACGGAGTTAAGCATTTGCGATATTATCTGACACCACTGGCTACTAAGTATTAATTTACATTGTGGATACAAAAAATAAACAAAGCACCAACAACCGGAATGCATTTACAAAATCAGAATGTGATTGATGATCTTTCAGGTTGGCAGTGTTGTCAGAGCCCTTTGCTGTGGCAGAGCTTTTAGACGCTGGGGATTTGCTGATTTGCTTTATTACTGAAATCACAAGAGAGGCACGTGTTGGCGAAAGCACTGAGAGAGAAAATGACGCTCCATTTGTCTTGTTAATAAAGGTTTTTTTTTTTTTTTTCTCCCACCCTATTTTCCTGTAAAGGGAGTTCACTTTTCCCCATGCCGTGGACAGGCCTGTCGGAGTCTAGAGGAAGTGCATCTCGCTCATATGCCACGTGGGGTTTGAAACCAAAATATGCTGACCTGCTTTCCAAGACCCAAGAATGTTCCTCAGAGCTAGTCACTAAATTATGAGTGGAATGCTAGAAAAAGGAAAAGACTATATCTGACATGATAACTGGAGGATAAAATACCACAATGTCGGCTCGTATTAATTGTTAAACTGCAAAAAAAAATCTTAGCATCCTAGCAAGTGAACTCTTCTTGAATCTAGACATACCTATATAGTCACTCTCTCACTCATCATTTATACCGCTTAATCCTGCACTCAGGGTAAAGGGGGGCCTGGAGCCCATCCCAGGAGACCTAGGGGACAAGGCGGGGCAAACCCTGGACAGGGCGCCAATCCTTAGCAGTGCACACACACACACTCATTCACACAATACGGTCAATGCCAATTGACCTAACCTACATGTCTTTGGAATGTGGGAGGAAACCAGAGTACCTGGAGGAAACCCACCAAGCACGGTGAGAACATGCAAACTCCATGCACACAGACAGGAAATCGATCCTTGCCGGGAATCGATCCCGGACCCTGGAGGTGCAAGGCGACAGTGCTAAACCTATATATAATTTCTTAAAATGTTTTAAGAAACAGGTTAGCACTGTCTCCTCGCACCTCCAGAGTCATGGGCTCGATTCCTGCCGTGGGTCTGTGTGCGTGAAGTTTGTATGTGCTTGGCAGTTTCCCCTTCAGGAACTCCGGTTTCATCCCACAGTCCAAAGACATGCAGATGAGGTACTACAATTGCCCTCTATGGCATGGTTGCTTAGTGGCTAGCACGGTCACCTTGCTCTTCAAGAACCTGGGTTCGATTCCCGTGTCGGATCTGTGTGCATTGAGTTTTCATGTTCACCCCTTGGTTGCTTGGTTGGTTTCCCCCAAGGACCTAATTGGTGTTTCCAAATTGCCTGTAGATGGTGCTTCGGAGAAGGAAACCCACTCCAGTATCCTTGTCAAGAAAACCTTGAGTGCCATGGTCCATGATGTCACAAAGAGTTGGACACAACTGACCAAACCCCCTATGTAGTACCTTTGCTATTTTTTTTATATCCCTGTACTTATTTGTGCAAGGCAATGAGCTGTCCTCTTAATTTATGGACAACCCTCTTGACTCAGCCATTTCTGACATGCACTCAAACGTCTCCATCAACAAATCTCTAGAACGTCCAGGTATTTGCTTCGTTCTAAATCAAGTACACCCGAGGCAACACCAGATTTACAAATTTGTGCTCTAATGAGGGATTTTATTCAGGAGGTTGAATAAATTATGAGACTGCAGTAATTATTTGAATTTGGAGAAATCACTTGTTATACGGTATATTACATAGTTGTGTTGGACTGTGTAAAATTGCTCGTTTCACTGATTTTTTAGAAGCAGCTGCAAGTTAGTAATTTTGGCCAAAAAATAAAATAAAAAAATCAATGGGGGTTGAATAATTTTAACTGCAACTGGCGATCTAAAAACTATTCATGAACAAAAACCATAATACGATCTGAGCCTTGAGTTCTGTGATCCGTAATGTTGAGAGAAAATGACACTCCAGACACAATATGCCCAAATATATAATATATTTTCTGCACCAATAAGAACAAAAAAAATATATATATATAAATAAATAAAATCACAGCTGGATGGAGAGATGAGCTGAATGACTCACTGATGGCTTATAAAAGGTTTAGACACAGCTTCAGTTCTGTTACTAGAATTGGGATTTTACTCATTGAACGCTGTGAATCTTATTGCTACAAACTGTAAACTAGTGCTGTTATACTGAATATCACTGCTTGTCTAATTAAATTTGTGGACCAGGTCTAATCTGAGCTCTGTTACACCACGGGGCTGTTAAATTCTCAAAACTCGACAGAGGTGAAGACAATACACAAATCCTGTACTTAAGGACATGCAGAGATTCCCTACACCAACTATTACTCAAGTAAAAGTAGAAGATCTCAGTTTACATGTACTTGTGAGGAAAAGTAAAAAGCAGTCACCTTCAAATTGACTCAAGTATGTAAAATAAGTGGAGTGTTTTATTCCTTATTTAGTCCAAATGACCCTCGCAACACAAAAAACAAAGAAAAAAAATTAGAACCTCCAGAAGGTTCAAGGATCTTATGAGGAATTCAATGATGCTTAAAGACTTTTAAGTCTGATCAGAATGAAGTAATCGTATGCAATGTCATCTGAGGACAAAATGTGCTGGAATATGCAACCCCTGAGGCGTGATAGCCCATAATCATACCCATTTTTTCCAGCACATTTTATTCCTTCTTCGTCAGAACTGTTGGTGAAACTTAATCATAATTCTGGGGGTAATGAAGCTGGAATTAGATTAATTTATTTGCTTATTAATTGAAACTCCTACAGCGTCAGAGCGTTTTTGTTGTTGTTTTTTTACTCGTTCTGACTTACGTTACACAGCGGCACTCTTTCCCTGTCTTCTGTATTTTGTTCTTTGAATGAAAACTCCTTCACCTCGCCTACCTTATCTGCTCCTTATCTACCACATTCTCATCTCTTCTACTTCTGGTTGTCATCCTTCTTTCTTTCTTTCTTTTTTCCATCTCCTACTCACCGCTCCTGTCCTCCTCCTTCTCATGCTCCGTTTCTTCGGTTCATCCTGTGTCTCATCAGCCCTCAGTCTCATTTTTTTGAGAGACAGCAGGGTCATTAAAGCAACCATGAAACTACCACTCTGCCTTCCAGCTCATCACACCCACACCACCTGCACACCCGGTTTGACACTAACTTAAAAAGAACGACAAGAGGAGAAGAAAGGTGCCAGGTGCCAATCACTTGGCTGCACGCTGAATGATACTAAAATCCCATCTTGTTCTCACCACCCTCCATCCCTCCCTTCCCTGCCTCTCTCTCTCTCTCTCTCTCTCTCACTTTATCTGACAAGAGTAAAATCCCCTGAGCACTGTCTGTCCTTCTCTACTCAACCTTTCTCTCTCCAGGGAATCAGAAGCCCAACAGCCCCAATGACACACTTCTGAACTCAGCAGTGGGGTAAGAGTACGAGTAGTGGATATTGGGTAGCACGCTAAAGGCTAGGCTTACTTCCTGTTGGTTGATTTCATGTAAATTAATGACATTGCACACAAAAACAGTACTTCTACCTATGTGAAATCCTCATTTTTTTTAGGCACTAAAAGTTTAGTTTGGGAAAAAAAAAAAACGTTTTTTACTTTAGTACGAACAAAGGGAAGTGGGTGGGAAAAAAATATTGAAGGGGGAAGAAAATGGCATTTTTGTTTGTGAAAAAATGCAAAAATTTACAAAGATTTCACAATTTTTTTTAAAATGTTGTAATTTTTTTTCCTCCATTTTTTTAAAAATTTTTGTAGGTAAATATTTTTTCTCAATTTTGATTTAGTGATTTAGTGAAATTTCTCTTTTTCCTCAAAATAATTTTGTTTCAACCCAAGTCCCTTCAGTAGTTTAGAATTTACTTGTTTGAAAAAATATAAAACTTTAGAATTCAAATTATTAATGAACGTATTTTTTTAATAACAAAACACCAAAGTAACACACACAAAAAAAAACTGTTTTTTTTTTTTCAAATAGTCAAACATGAAATATGACTATAGATGGATAAAATATATACAGTGGAACCTTGGATTAGGAGCATAATTCGTTCAGCAGGCTCGTATTCCAAAATACTCGTAAACCAAATTAAATTTTGACATAAGAAATAATGAAAACTCAAATTATTCATTTGTACAGCCCAAAACAATAAATAAATAAAAATTATTAATACAACATATAAAGTAAAAATAAAACAAATTAACCTGCACTTAACATAAAAAAAAAAAAAAAAATTCCAGACAGTTTTTCCTTTTGTGCCCGCAGGCGCCATGTATTTGTTTGTGTGTGTGTGTGTGTGTGTGTGTGTGTGTGTGTGTGTGTGTGTGTGTGTGTGTGTGTGGCCCTCGCCTCGTCTTAAACAGTAAAACTCCTCCTCCCTCCCACACCTCGCTTTTTAAGTTTCACAACTAACATACACAATGCAAACACTGTTTTAACAGGGAAAAAAAAGAAAACTCTCTAATGATACTTGCGTGAGCATACTAACGGAATCACTGCAGTAAAGTAAAAAATAACAAATGAACCAGCACCTTTCCTTTGAAAAGAATTGCGACAGAGCTGAGTTTTCTGTGTAAATAAAGCGCCGGAGAGATCTGTCTGTGTGTGTGTGTGTGTGTGTGTGTGTGTGGGGGGGGGATGTAGTACAGACTCTGTCTGAGTTATACAGTAAGTTTACTTTAATCCTGTAGTGTTACAAATGGGATGTGATTTCTATAGTGTTTATTTAAATAATTAATTTTACTGTAAAAATCATCTTGAATTTAGTTTAATTTATTGGGACTTTCTTCAAATACGATTACAACAAACCAAATATAAGTTTATTAATCTCCAATCAAGGGGAATTGGTGGCACAATGGTAGATTTATCGTCTCCTACAGTATGTGGAAGGTTTGAATCCCATTCAGTTCTCAAACACCAGCTACTGGATGCAGTGCTGGTCCTAAATGCAGCCTGGATAAAATGGAAGGGGTGCATGAGGAAGGACATCCGACATAAAACCTGTGCCAGGATCAGAAGGTTAACAACAAGGTTATTTCTACTCAAATTTTACTAAAATTGTAAAGTTTTGCTAGTTTTAGAAAAGGAAAATCTTAAAACTCGCCAATCCTCTGCCAACATGATAAGAAAGTTGATAGTCCCTTTGGATAATAGCGTCTGTCAAATGCCTAATTGAAAATGTACATTTTTCTCTTTACAAAAAAGTTGTGTTACATTTACTAAAAATAAGCTTAATAATCTTATATTTGTTTTGTTGCAAACGTATGTAGATACATATAATAATTTAGAGATATGTTTGGCTAGATTCAAAAATATTTCACTTGCTAAGATGTCATTTGGATGTGCAGAGTATAAATAATAGGTGACTATTGATTAGCACCGTGGCCTCGCACCTCTAGGGTCAAGTTTTTTGGTTAGTGTGTCTGCATGTAAAATGTTTTATTTAAGGAGAAAAACACATTAAGTAGCACTTAAAGAAGAGATATGAATGGCTAAATCAGAGCCAGAGATGTGTCAAGAGCTTGGTGTTATAATGAAATATAATATAATAATAATAATAATAATAATAATACCATTTGTAACTCGTCTTTGCTCTTTAATACACTGAAATACATTTCCCACACTTATCTGGTAAACATAAAATCCCCTGCTCAGGGACAGACGCATGCTGCTCTATGTTAAAGCCATCCGTAGACGGCTCACTGGATCTGTGTATAATGATTGAAAGAGAGAGAGAGAGAGAGAGAGAGAGAGAGAGACATGTGCTGGTGACAAGTCTCAGATGAGCTCTTCCTAAACACTCTGCTGCACAGATGGCCTTGTCTTATAGAAAGCGATGGGAACGCACACGTGCACACACAATACGCAAATGCAAACATGGATGCTCTATTACATTTGATGTATAGCCTCCACCATCTACCATTTATCTAAAGCTACACAATCCCAGCGTATCCATAATATACAGTTTCATAACCATGCTAGCAGGAAACCGCGATGCGAATATGAACCTGATGCTTCCAAGGTCTAAGAAGTGTGTGAGTGTGTGAGGACAGATTAATTGAAACGTTCCAGGATTTAGAAACAGCTGCGGCCTTATGTACATCTCAGCGGTACATCTGGACTGGGGCCAAACACACAGCAGATTGTTTACTGGGTCGCACACACACACACACACACACAGTATATACACACACATACGCTCATCCTGTCACCAGAATTCTTTAGCAGTGCTAAGGATTCACCTTTGATGTGTAAAATGGGTTCGCACTGCCAGTAGAGGACTGAAGAAGGACAGCAGGCTTTCATCACACACAAAATGGTTCCTTTCTGAGGTTAAAACAGAACGCAGAGTTATAACCTTCAGTACCGTTAGCATAAATTGACTTTTTGAACAGCATGAAGGTACCCTGGCATTGATTCAAAGGACAACATTTTCCCGCCATTGATGTTGGAAATAAAGTGTGCCGAGTAAAACATCACTCCTGCAGGTGTTTAACAAGGACGGGAATCACCAGGGACGACCCGATACGATATCACGATACCTAGGTGCCGATATGATTTGTACTGCGATTCTTAAATACTGATTTCATAAATACATCATTTTATATATATATATATATATATATATACATACACACAGCGGAACCTTGATATACAGTACTAAAGTATCCATTCCGGAGGCAAGTTCTTAAGGTGAAATGAAATTTTGTATTGCGAAACGCATTTTCCCATAGGAGATAATGTAAATGCAGATAATCTGTTCCATCCAGTTTTAGGATTTTTATTTTGTTGTTGTTGAAAGAAGAAAAATTCTCTGCCAATGTAAGAAGAAATTTGTAATTCATAAAAACATCACCAAATGCCCAAATGTAAATTTGTCTCTTTACAAAAAATCTTTGTTACATTTTTAGTTAAATTAACCTTTAGTTATATTTTAGTTAGAAATAATGTAAATGCAGCTAATCTGTTCCATCCACCCAAAAATATTACTAATATATTGCCAATTACCAACACTATAATAATATTTCTGCATATAAGAAAGCCAATTAGCATATAGAAAAGACCTTGTAAAAGAAGTATATTAAATAAAAAGACATTAAATCTTACCTTAACTTAATTTATGATTCCTATTGGAACGGGCTGCTTTAAAAACAATAGTGAAAGCGGCTCCATTTTTTTCTTGCTACCTTGCTAACTTTCTTGGGACGCATTGGTGCTTCTTCAGTAAATCTTGCACAAAAGAGATTTATATAAATATTTTTAGATAACATTAGTTGAGGGTTCAATGCCCTTGATCAAGAGCTCAACAGTTACCGGTTTGAACCTACTGTAGGACCTTCTGATCACTAATCCAATGCCTTAACCACTGAATGAATAACACAGGATGCTGTGAATATTTTAGAGCACACCACCTGTAGGATTATAGAGGAATGGCAACATTTTGCCTCCTCAAATGCAAACATACAGTATTAAAATAATAAGAATAAGAATAGGCATTAGAAAGATTTCATTAGAAAGATTTATTTAATAATAAGCATTAATGTTTAATGCTTATTATTTAGTTATTAATTTGTCACATATCTGTTGAACAATCTAGAAAAATATATCGTTTTCTCACCATGAGCAAAATGTCCAACACGAATTAGATTCATGTACTTTACAGAGCCTAGAGAAGTTACAGGATCACTACAGATCATACAGATGGTCCGGTGACTTCCATACACTGATGAATGGTTCATGCAAATTTCTGTGATTTTTTTTTTTTTTTTTGGTAAAAAAGTATTTTGGAGGGCAAAGCTGTATAACTCTGTGGCATTTGACTCTTAGTGACTCATGAAGGATGGCGGGGATTGGCGGGAGCTTCGACCTTGCTGCTGTGACAAGATGAATGTGAATGTAAAGCAGGAGAGCCACTACTACGAGGTTTCACTGTTGACGAAGGGTTTTGCAGCAAATCACAGGTTTATATCGACACGCTTGAATGCGCTAATGTAGGAACGACTAATTCATAAGGACCTGTATGATAAACAAGCCAATCTATTTAAACCATGAAACCCAATGCATTTGTAGCCTTTTTTTTAATTACTACAATTTTAATTTAATGTTTTAATGGACATACTGTATATACAGACTCCAGGATTGTACAATATATGGCATATTATATATTATATCCTGTTCTTTTCAGCACAAAAAACATGATAAGAAACATGAAAATAGATCAACCTCTGATGTCACTGATGTCAATAAATAAAATAAGAATAAAAAATTTTGCATGTGCTGTTATGAGAAAAATAATTAACTTCAGACAAAGAAAAATCTTTAAACTTCATGTATAAATGTGAATTAAAATTTAGTTTTTTTTACGCGTTTAAAGTGTTTTTATTATACAGGGTGGGCCATTTATATGGATACACCTTAATAAAATGGGAATGGTTGGTGATATTAACGTCCTGTTTGTAGCACATTAGTATATGTGAGGGGGCAAACTTTTCAAGATGGGTGGTGACCATGATGGCCATTTGGAAGTCGGCCATCTTGGATCCAACTTTTGTTTTTTCAATAGGAAGAGGGTCATGTGACACATCAAACGTATTGGGAATTTCACAAGAAAAACAATGGTGTGCTTGGTTTTAACATAACTTTATTCTTTCATGAGTTATTTACAAGTTTCTGACCACTTATAAAATGTGTTCAATGTGCTGCCCATTGTGATGGATTGTCAATGCAACCCTCTTCTCCCACTCTTCACACACTGATGGCAACACCGCAGGAGAAATGCCAGCACAGGCTTCCAGTATCCGCAGTTTCAGGTGTTGCACATCTCGTGCCTTCAGATGACCGCAAAGATAAAAGTCTAAGGGGGTCAGATCGGGAGACCTTGGGGGCCATTCAACTGGTCTGACACTAACCCACATTTGTGTGCCACAAACAGGACGTTAATATCGCCAACCATTCCCATTTTATTAAAGTGTATCCATATAAATGGCCCACCCTGTACAAGGGAATGAATTTACTGCTTAAGAGCAGTAAAAAGTATTTATGTTACTGCTCATAAGCATATATATATATATATATATATATATATATATATATATATTCACACACACAGTCAACATTTACACACTACAGGCAATGGGAAAACCAGTTAGCCTAATCTGCATGTCTTTGGACTGTAGGAGGAAACTAGAGTACCCTGAGAAAACACACCAAACACTGGAAGAACATACAACGACCCTGTGGTGGGAATCGAACACAGACCCTGGAGGTGCAAGGCAACAGTGCTAACCACTACACTACATATATATTTGTCTTTTGTTTGTTTGTTTATTTGTTTGTTTTTCTATTAAACTCTGGAATGAATATAACCATCTTGTAAAGGTTTGTTTATCGTTCTCCATTACCATCTTTTTTTACCAACTGAAAATTGTGAAGTATTGTTTTCAAGCTCTACACACTACCCAGCAATTTTGCTGTTGACAATAATTCCTTTTGGTTCATTTCATTATGATGAATGTGAAACCAAGCCAAAGCACACAGCGAGCATGCTGTGACCTAATAATTTGCACTAATCTGAATAGCTCTGAATAAAAATCTTATCCGTGGATAACCGTCATCTGGTTCGTCTTTACACGAGTGTAGTTTCTCCACACTAAAATGGCAGGACTCATACCCACATTGCCAAAATAAAAAAGGCAAAAACAGTCAACCCTGGCTAGGTTTTCCACGAAGAGTAAGGATGTCGTGGATTTAAGACACGGCCTTGATCAGCTCCAGCGCTCGGTGTTGTCAGGGAATCAGAGGACGTACGGCGTTAACGAGGGCTTCAGCTCTCTCTCTCCCTCCTCCCTTTTTCCCTGCAGTGCACACTTTTTCCAGAACACCTTTCCCCTTGGCTCCAGCGGCAACTAAATATAGGGAGCTCTGCCGACAGCTCAAGCCGATAACAAATGGTAAGCAGAGCAGCTCCTTCGAAGCATGACAGAAACGAAGGGGAAAAAAAAGTGTGCTGCTATTTTAATGTTTCTCCGCTATCTAGTCAATGTGAGAATTGTTCATAGAACAAGCATATTTTCCTTGTTCCTTTTCTTCTAATTAAAGGTAAAACAGCATATAATTCTGGGATTTTAAGAATTTATCAGTCCTTAAATATCTTCTCAATCTCATAACTTTAATATGCAGTATATATACAACCCAAGAACTCTGTAAATGAAGCCCAATATTGTTTGGGTTCCCCTCGTGCCACCTGGGCAGATATGGCCCCTAGGGGCACAACTCCACAAGACCTCTGGTAGGTGATATAGTGTCTGGCACGGGCAGTGGATCCTTTGGGTGCTGTGGATGGACCAGTTTGTTTAAAGCATCCCATGGGTGCTCTATTGTTTCGGGATCTAGCGAGTTTTCTTGTCTTGTGTTCTTAGCCTGCAGGGCCCCATGAGCTGGGTGTTCTGGTGCCTTGGGTAAACCGTGCCCATGATCCTGTTACTAGTTTGCTGGTATATAATTGGGGTAGGGGTAGCTCACTTGGTAAGGCATTGGACTGTTGATTAGAAGGTCCCAGTTTCAAACTGGGGTCCACCTTGCAAGGCCTTCAACTGCTCAGATATATAATGAAATGAAAGGTGTACAGTAAATCGCTCTGGAAAAGGGCGTCAGACAAATGCCGCAAATGTAAATGATAATCTGTGTTGACACTATGTGGTGTTAAAGTTATTCCTGATCACTGTAAGCTACACTAAGACTTAAAGAGCATTAGCATATATAACATTAGCTCCAAAAGCACACAGTAACTCACAATTTGGGATATCTTAAGCACCTTCACTATGACTTCCATAAAGCTCCCATAGTTTACTATTTTTAACAAGTTATCATAGGTCATAAAGTGCCCCCGGAGTGTGCCTGTTAATACTCTAGCTGAAAATACCCCTCATGTAATTGGGTTTCTGTATCTCAAACTCGCTCTGTTTCCCAGCTTATCAGAATGGCACCGGCTCATCGTCTACGTACTGTGAATGAGCTACCGCCAAACCACGCCCTGCCACGCTCCTTTGCCTAAGCGTTTTTTGACATCTGTGTTTAGTTCCCAAGGCGCTGCTCTTGTTACCATGGTAACAACACTAACATCTCCGTTTAAGCTATTTCAAATGAACAAGCGATGGAATTTAGGTCCATTATGGTCACGTTTTGTCTTAAATATCAGTAAAATTAAAGAAAGTCACTGCAAAGTAACACCAATATCCATGTAAAAAAGGACAGGTTAGTTGTTTGCATTAAGCGGCTAAAGGGAGGCATACTCTTTTTCTGTCTTAAAGACAGACATGCCATTAAATACAGCTGCATGTAAGATATATTTAATAATATAAAGATATTTATTACATACTAATGAGTACAGGTTAAAATTAAGGATTCTGCAACAAGATAACAATGGTATCTACACAAAAGAGGATTAGTTGTTCACTAACAGCGAATTCACCCTTCATAAGCACTTAGATGGGCCATCAAGATTTTAAATTTGTGCATGGCTAAAAAATTTTAAAATGTTATTATAAATATTTCGCTTTTTTTTTGGATAAAATTGCTAGAAAGATTGGTTTTGTATGGAGCAGCCTTGCAAACCTACTGTACTCAAACACCCTAAAGATTTCAAGTTTAGACTCAGTGATGGGAAATTTCTCCTGCTGTATTATTTTGTAGTTTAAGCAGTGTTACATGTTTCAGTGTTTCTTGGTGGTTTTATTAGAACTTTGGCCTTGTTTTCATGTCTACCTACAGTGGATAATTTCACTCACTACAAATAGCAATAAAAAACAGCTTTAAAATTGTCCATACTTCAGAAAGTAGTCCAATGTGAAGTGTCACATACAACTCATTTGGAGATAACTGTATGAGCTTTCCCACTGAATACAGAATTTCTTCACTTCATTTAGTATATAAAAAAAAAAAGTTTGGTGACTTCTATAACAGCTGACAACAGAGGAGTCTTGCTTTAACTCACAGCGCCAGTTTGTTATAGTCAAATCAAAACAGAACTTTAGGAGGGTCTTAACAAATTAGCACCTTTCTTCCCTGTTGAACTCTCATGAATCAATACAGCCACATGTTTTTATGGCTGTAAACACAATGTGTACTGTCCATAATGACACAAAAGTGAATTTGTGCAAGATTGGTCCACTTTACACAAATGCTAGTAAGAGTGGTTCTTGCTAACATTAAAACGTGTTACTCCAGCAAAATGAGAGTTCGTGATACCGAACAGCTGACTTACCCAAAACTCCCAGTCTGTAGTTAAGAGTCACCACGATGACATTTCCATAGCTAGCCAAGATGCTGCCATCGATCATATTCCCTGTGCCTTCCATGTACGATCCTCCGTGAATGTATACCATGACGGGCCTCAGACCGTTCTCGTCGTGGATGTCTGGGGAAAGTAAACAGAAATACAATAATAATAAATAATAATAAAAATCAAATATGAATATAACAACTTGGGAAAGACTTGTTGGGGGTCAGTCATGGTTATGAGTGGAGGTTAATAATCCATGAGTGTAAGCAAAATTTTGAGCTTAGATTACGACAACTAAGATGTTCGGGGTCTCCAGCTCAGATTTTCTTGGTTAAAACTTAATTAAATAGATTTTTCCAAATCAAACACTCCTACTTATTATTCTTTAGTAAAAACAATATTTAATGTCCAGGTGATGCTGTAGCCTCACGAAGCCTGGGTTGCCTGGAGGGATGGGAGTCATCCTAGCGCTCTCACATCAGTCGAGGCTCTAAACCAACCACGGGCGTCAACCACGAGCTGATAGTCCTCCAAGTGTGTTACGCCACTCCCAACGGTGCGTGAGTGAACAGGTGGAAAAGATGCAGCTAACTGGTTTCACGTGGCTGGGTGAAAATGCACTGGTCTTCGGCCATCCCTGACTGGTGGTTGTAGACTTGATGGAGAAGTGGCCTAGTGATTGGTGGGAACGAGCTAGGATTAAATGCCAAATGGTGCATGATAACTGTTCAACTCCCTCTTCCATTCAGCTTTAGCAACATTACACTGGAGTGGTCGTATTCCAGGGTTTCAAATAATCAAGGTATCCTTTTTTTAAATGTTAAATCAGAAGGAAAAACGCTTAAAGCCATTCGGAACCATTTCAAGAAACAATCTCAGTTTTTACAAAATTTCTTTGCTAACAATAGCAATATTTCAGTCCTTTTCTTTAGCATACAATTAGCAAGTACACGATATCCAGTGATATTGGATAGTTTGGGCACCCCTGGTCAAAATGTCTGTTAATGTGAACAGTTTAGCTAGTGGAAGATCAAATGATCTCTGAAATGCTTAAAGTTATAGATCCATTACACATCCATTTTTTTAAATAACAGAAAAAGACATGGGCCTGCAATAAAAGTTTGTGCTCCCTGTATAGTCAGTACCCATAGTAATAGCACCCCCTTTGGCAAGTATCACAGCTTGTAAACACTTTTTCTAGCCAGCCAAGAGTCTTTCAGTTCTTGTTTAAGGGATATTCTTTAGTCTTCCAGTTCTGTGGGACTCCTTGGACGCCTTGCACGCACTGCTCAATTTTCAATGTTTAGGTCAGGAGCCTGTAAGGGCCATGGCAAGACCTTCAGCTTGTGCCTCTTTAGGCAGTTCACTGTGAATTTTGAGGTGGATCATTATTCATTTGTAGAAGCCATCCTTTTTTCAACTTCATCTTATTTTTACAGATAGTGTTGTTTGCTTCCAGAATTTGTTGGAATTTAATTGAATCGATTCTTCCGTGTACCCGTGAAATGTTCCCCCTGCCATTGGCTGCAATACAATCCCAAAGCATGATCGATCCACCCCCACTGGACTGGTGTTCTTTTCATGAAATTCCGTGCCCTTTGTTCTCCAAACATACCTTTTGCTCATTGCGGACACAGAGTTCTATTTTAACTTCATCGGTCCACAGGCCTTTTTTCCAAAATACATCAGGCTTTTGTAAATGTTCTTTCACAAAATTCAGATGCTGACTTTGGTGGTGAGGATCCAGGAAAGGTTTTCTTCGGATGACTCCATCATGAATATTTGTCCATATTTGTCCATATTTGTCCATATTTGTGCAGGTGTCGCTGAACAGTTAAGCAAGTAGACCACAACTCCAGAGTCTGAAAAATCTTCCTGGAGGTCTTTTGCAGTCAATCCGGGGTTTTGACTTGCTTCTCTGGCAATCCTACGAGCAGTTCTCTCTGATATTTTTCTTGGTCTCCAGAACTTATCTTGACCTCCGCTGTTCCTGTAAACTGCCATTTCTTACTTACATTTCAAACTGAGGAAATCGGTACCTGAAAACACTTTGCTTCCTTCTTATAGCCTTCTCCTGATTTGTAGGCATCAATTACTTAGGGTTTTTTTTAGAGTGCTAGGCAACTGCTTAAAGGAACCCATGGCTGCTGAAGGTTAGAGAAGTCTGATTATTTAGAAAGCTTGGAAGTTTGCATCACCTGGCCTTTCCTAATGATGACTGTGAACCAGCCATGACCCTAATAGACTAATTAAGGTCTGATACCTTGTCAAAGTTATCTGAGAGCCCTGCCGTTCCCATTTTTTGAGGGTGCTATTTTCTCTTTTTTTTACTCCAAAATTGTAGAAAACAAAAACAATACACTTATATTGCTTAAAATATTACAAAAGAGTGTTTCATGTTTGACATTTATGCCTTTTGGGGATCATTTCATCTTCCACTTGCTTAACTGTTCACATTAATAGAAATTTTGAGAAGTTTGGAAAGACAGCATCCATTGTATATCATAACAGTGCCATAATGTCATTGTTAAGGTGACTTCGCTAGTCAATATCAAAATATCGTTGTAAATAAAGAAAATGTGATCACGTATGAGATGTTTCAAAGATTCTCTCAATCATGATACTCAACATGTATGTAGTGTAGGTTGTTTAATTCACCTTTATTTTTACATAAAAGTCATGATCCCTCCAACGTGGAGTCACCCAATTATAGATTTCTCATTTTCTGTACTTCGATAGCAATGGACTAATGAAAGAAGAGAGCTTTCCTTTCGAATAGCACCAGCTCATTAGCGTTTTATTTCCACCATTAGCTCAGATTAACAGAGCTCCATTTGAAACAATCAGTAAAAAAAATGGCAAAAGATGTGCGCTGAAGCTCACTGAAGGTCACCGTTTGTTCGGATGAGTCGACTATTAACCACTCTCGCCTGCCCTGATTAGAAAGGCTGATTAGCAAACTTTAAAAAAAAAAACAGCAGCTGATTGTATGGATATAAATGTTTTGGTTAGACACTAGACACAGGTATCATTTTTTTAAAAAATAGCAAGTCGGATTCACAAATCATTACTGAGTGCTCTTCCAAGTGGGTATTATGAGAAACCATAGAAGGAAAGGGGATGTTGGTGATAGAACTGGATGATGAAATATGCTAGCAGGATGATGAACAGGCTATGTGCCTGTGAAGCCTTTCCCCGATTATTGAGGCTTATGTACGCGCCCACTATAAGGCCTCCTCGGGCCTGTGCTAAATGTCAGATCGAATGAGAGCAAATGCCATCAGGAGAGGGTTATGATCATGGAAAGCTTATGGCAATGTGTAGCTTGTGTGGCTGAATGTGTGTGCTCCTGCCCTCGGAATACAGTTTTAGGTATATGAAGTAACCAGCAGTTAGCCTGCTCGTCATGTTCCAACTTGGTAGCATGTTGTCTCGATGATACGTTAGTTCTAGTGACGGAGGTCATTTGATGATCATTTGAATCAAGTGTTAATTAAAACTATAGTCTATTGAGAATTGTAAATAATTTCTTAAATTGAAATCAATTCACTCTGACAGAACAAAATGGCAGCGCAGCTACAAGCTATTAGCTGCTCTAGTACCTCATTGCTTTTGTGTTTCTTGCCAGACATTATCAGTTAGATATGTACGCAGACCATTTTATTAGGCAGACAAATATAGTCCTTGCTGAGTCTGCTTTGGTATTTTGGTTCAGGTGACCACCCTTGAGACATGTCCATCTTTTCTATGACAGCTATACTTAAGGGATCGGGTTGCCAGCTCGACGCCCGATTGTCATTCACACAAAGGGGAAGTTTAGGAAAGCCAAATAGCCTAACCTGCATGTCTTTGGAATATGGGAGGAAACCGGAGTATCCCAAGGAAAATCCACCAAGCACGGGGAAAACATGCACAGATCCCAAGGCGGGAATCGAACCCAGACCGTGAAGGTGCGAGGCGACAGTGCTAACCATTAAATGCTGAGCTTGCTACAGAAATCAAACTTATATCTAACTTTTGCAATTTGTTAACAGATTGTAGATGTGCACTTTAAGAACAGCTTAGCATATCTAAAGCTAGCTAAACATGCAGTTTATACAGACTCAATATGTGCCAAAGCCACATTCATTCACTCATCACCTAAATCGCTTAATCCTGTATTCAAGGTCACAGGGGCCTGGAACCTATCCCAGGAGACTTAGGGAACAAGGCACACACATACACTATAGCCAATTTGGGAATGCCAATTAACCTAATCTACATGAGGAAACCCACCAAGCACAGAAAGAACATGCAAACTCTCAGAGACGGGAATCAAACCTGGCCGGGAATCGAAGCCGGACCCTGGGAGTGCAAGGCAACAGTGCTAACCGTGCTGCCAAAGCCACATTCATTCTAATCCAATGTATAACCTAGATGAAACATTTCCGAGTGACCTTGCGGAATAAGTTAAACACATCTTTGTTACGATGTATCTTCGCCAAAAATAAATCAGAGGAAATTTGGAGATTGATTTAATGCCACGGGTTACATAAAGATGTGTAATTCTGAAAGTTTTCCTGTCTTGTTAGTTCAATTTATCCTAGGACAGGGACAGATTTATTCATCATCAAAGAGCTTGCAGGGTGTTAAAATCTGTATTTCCCTCCGTGTTCAAGTGAGAAAATTGCATTTAAAGATTTCATTCCGACTGTGGTGCAGGAGCATTACAGACATTTTGACAGCTGGTACAGTATGTGATTACAAACTGAATTGATTAGGCTTACGTCCATGTTAATACTATACATAGCTCTCCAACGTCTTGATCAAATCATTACTTTTACTGTGGGAGAATATCATACTTAGTTTTAGGCATCTGTCTGTTTTTAACACTTGGTTTATCAGAATAGCTTAAATAAACACATGGATGTACGTTGTTCCCTCATTCTGTGCTGAGATTGCGCGGTTCAATGAGGCCTCTGGGCAAGTGCAGAAGCTTTGGAACAATCAACAAGACAGGAGCCAAGGAGACAGAAAAAAAAGAAAGAAGGTAACATATAAAAATAGGTAAGAAAGGAAGTTAGATAGAGAGAGTGAAAAAAGAGAGAGTAGAAAACAACCTATGTTGACAGGTGATTAATCTTGGTCAGGTTCTGAGCAGGAGCCAGACGGGCACGCTAATGCGAGGGCATCTATTTCGCAGCTCTGCGCTAGTGTATAACGTTCAGCGTTGCAACACACTCTCTTATTCAGTCGAGATAATGGCTCTGTCTCCTTTACTGAAGATGTTCCTCTGGGCTCAGGAGAAAATAGCAGTTTATTTCGCTGATCGAAGGCCAGTTGCTCTTACCCAAATTCTTAACCTTGGTTATGAGAAGAGCAAGTGTGGAGCAGCAACGATTACACCAAGTCCCTACTGTTTTAGTATTTAAGTAATAATTTAGTCAGCGCTTTATTAACTACTAGGAATTTAAACATGCCACAAGGCTTTGAACCTTTGGAACTCATTAAGAGAATGGAGTACATCCATAAAGTTGTCAAAGTGCTTTTTCAAATAAACATCCCAGATCTTGCACGGGGTGCAGTTTTAGCTGGACTATTAGGGCGCTAGCCAGCAAAATCCATCGTGTGGAATAAATACACTATAGGGACAAAAGGATGTGGGCACCTTTGCCTTCATGTGCTGTAGCATTGAGTCTTCTTTTTTATGGTACTACAAGGTCCAATCATGTTCCAGCTGCCCCTGTGCCCAAATATATATTTGGTCAAGGTCAGAATGGAAGAACTTGTTTGGCCCTAACATCAACCCAAATTAAAAAGTTTGGGATAAACTTGCACCCTTGTACCCCAGGCCTCCTCACCCAATATGAACTTTCTAAAGCCCTTGTAGTTGAATTGATGCTAAGTAGAAGAGTGGAAGTTATTATAGCAGCAAATTGATAAAAACAGGCACATATGGCAGTGATAGCCAGGTGTCCACATACTTTTGGGCATACCATGTGTCTCCACTGCAAAGTGTGATGGACGATGAAGACAAAGAAAAAATATATATCTTTTTATTTTTTAAACCAGGGACTTTCACATAATGCATAAAGACATCATCTAGGGTGGAAGAAGCCCGCTGCGTCCCAGTGTCATCAGTTCCTGTACTCCTTCGCTCTGATGGCATTGCGTGGGAGAGAAGGCAAGAAAGTGGAGTCATAATGAAGGAGTGAACAGGAGGGTGACTCTGCAGCGCTTGCATCGTGGACATTCATCATTGCCAGGACAGCCTGAGGGGGATAATATATTCCCCCATGGGCTGTATGGCGCCACACACATTACTCATCTTTATATGGCCAGAACAGGACAGAGCGAGGGAGAGAGACAGAGTAGGGTCATCTGAATTTTCCATCCATTTCAGCATTTCACAAAGTGTTAGTGGAGGACGGACGGAAATGGCTGTTAGTGTCCATGCAGAGGTTGCTGGTGCTCCAATTGTGCAATAGCTAGCTTTCCAGTCCACCTGTTCAGCAGTAACTGCCACACCAAGGATCTGCAACAGTTGTAACACTAATACGAGATTTGCTAAGCTGTAATTCCCTTCATAGGTCTTTAGCTGCTACAGCAATTTCAGCCATCATAAATAAATGATTGCCAGTTGGATTTCGCTCTCTCATCAAACAAGTCAAGCATAGCCTATGGACAAAAGCTGGCATAGGTACCGATATCATCTCACCGGGCGTCTATCTTTTGAGGTTTAGAGTTTCATGTCACTTTGTAATAAAGCCATTAAGTGAACACTTCAGGCCTCCCATTCAATCTGCATGTAAACCAATTAAGACGCCGCTTCTAGGCAGGTTCCTTCCGTTCGTTAATTCTCAAACGAGTCCTCTTGTGGCCATTAATTTCCAAACAAGGTCTTTCTTTGCAGCATAACATTCTCACAGGCAGTGCAGGGATAAAATGAAAAACTAAAAAAAAAAAAAAAATGAAACAAAGCGACCAACAAAATGAAGGCTTTTAGCTACTCTTTTATAACTAAACCTAGAAGGAATCAGAGTGCATTAATGAGATAGGCCCTCCAGAAGTTGAGCTCTATAGGGCAAAGCTAGAGCCTTGAGGGTACCAGAGTAATTCAGTGCCACTACAGATGCACATGTACTTAGAGAACATGAATCGTGCCGTCCTGCAAACCTTTGGGGTTTAAATGAATTTTGAAAAGCAGAGTTCAACCAGACAGTTGGTACTTTCAGGGCTTTCTCTACAGTGCAGCAAATTGTGTCTGGCCAAGTTTCTTTAGCAAGGCACAGCAGATTAAAATGTTGCTATTGCTCTGATCATCCTTTAAAAGGGTGGGCATATTTACTAGCCAAACAAAAGAACTGGTTTTGTCATCATTTCTTTTGTCCCAATATGTAATTGTGAATATGGAACATGGCATATATACAGTACAGTACTGTACATAAACTGCTCAGCTTAAAAAAAAAAAAAAAAAATCATGCTGATTTTTACTTTGATTAAAGTCGTGACATTACTTTGGTATGCTTATGCAATGTCATCATTTATTTGCATACATTTTTCTCCGAGATTTTGTATTGAGGTGCATCCCACAGATTCTCAATGGAATTAAGTTCAGGGCTTATAATAAGGTGGTCATTCCATGTGTGAAAATTATGTTTCACGCTCGCTGAACCACTCTTTCACAATCTGAGCCCAACAAATACTGGTATTTGTAAAGATAGTAAATATTGCACCTTTACTATCAGGGACCTGGTCATTCAGTATATTTAGGCAGTCGGCTGATCTGGTTTCTTTGGGCACATACCATTTGCTGACCCTAAACCTGACCAACAAAGGCAAACCCCAGATCACAACACTGTACCAACAGACTTGTACCAGGCAATAGGCTGATGGGTCCTTCATTTCATCCAACTTTCATCTTACCCTGATTCACCCATCATTCTGTAACAGGGTAAATCTGGACTCATTAGACCACATTACTTTTTTCTAATACGCCACAGTTCATTCCTCATTGATAATCTCAATCTCAATCTCAATCTTTTAAGATCGCTTCTTATTGTGCATATGGAATTACTCTTACTTTCACTTGTAAAACAAAGCCGTGAGTTCTACTACAGTTTGTTGTTGTTGTTGCTGTTGTTGTTGTTTTTCACAATTTGATTTCACTAAGCCTTTAAGTGATCTCCAATCACAAAGATGATGGTTCGTCAAGATCATTCCAGGGTTTTTATAAAGTTTTTAACCTCATTTTAGTTGTTTTGGCAATCTCCATAGCTGTTTTCTTTGCTTTGCTTGATGCAGGATATAACCTGACTCAAGCAAAGCATCATAATATTCAGAATAATTTGGCTATTCTGAAACAGAGTTACAGCTTCGCCATGACCACAAGATATATCTTCTGACTGGTGGTTTACTCTGCTACGCTCCTCGGTGCATCAGTTACTGTAGGGTTAAATAACTTGTTGCCTGCTGCCATAATAATCACTGCAGAAATTATCCAATGGATAATTATCTTACCTATTTAGTTAAATCCAGTTAACTTTTAGAGTAGATATTTATAATGTACTCAATTCTAAACAAAATTCTAAATTTCAATTTGCCATTTTTAATTCTAGGCATTTTGAACTGCTACATATTTTCCAAAGATAATCCATATAAAAATAAATATTTTCAATATTTTCTATTTTTCCATACTATGGTTGGCAGGTTTATCTAACATTTAACACCATCATCATACTTTCTAAGTATACATCTTCCCAAACTTTTGCTCATCTCAGTTATTTTTTGCAAATGTAAGGTAACGTTCATAAAGGGTCATTACTTAGTCTTCATCTATTCTCAGTTGTGATTGGCCAAAAGGTGTTGCTTAACTTTCTATAAAAGTACCTCTGTTAATAGGTCAGGCAAATCTTCAAGGCAAATCAGATGTTCATAAGTCTCTGTCTAATACATTTTAATTTCGTATATAGCAGATTGAATGGTAGTGTGAATGTCCTACCATGATAGTAAAATAGTAATCACCATTGGCTGCTACAGTCCTTAGTTGGACTACAGAGGTTCCTAGATAGATGGATATAATAAATTACAAGGTGTATAATATTTTACATAGACAAACTTAGAGGTAAAAGCCATGAGACAGTCTTCACTTCTAAGGGGTCTTTTGTTTCAAGCTGCATCTGCCATCATTTTATTTCTTATCCGTAGCTATTTATTTCATTTTATTGTATGGCCGGGCCTACTCGTATGTGAATAGTAAATATCAGACAAAACATATACTCTTCTTGACCTCCATTAACAGAACCCTATTTTGAAAGGCAAATATTTACACAAATGGCTGTACTGTATGTCAGGACTTCAATCACCATGCCAACAGTTATAATTAGCCAACAACCTCAATTGTTGTGGGATAGAATTAAAAAAAAAAAAAGCTAGACTGCACTCAGTCAATAGTGGCTCTCGTCCCAGGCAACAGCTTCATTCCAAATGCAAAGGTGGGTCTTCTGTGGAAGTTCTGGATGACCTGAACTTAAATCCTATTTATAATGCATTCAATTTTGGCTATTACTCCCATATGCATTATCCATATTGTCTGAATGCTGACTGTCCAAGAGCTGAGCAATGCAAAGAAACGAGCATTTAACATCATATCCAGAAAACACATTTATAGGGCACGGATTGTGGCAGGAGTTACGAATGAACAGATTGTCATTGTCAAATCACGCAGGTTAGTGTTCATGCTTCGACGAGCAATGAAAGAAAGGGGGAAACAATACAAGAGGATTTCTCCGAGAAGATAAGGAGAAAAGGCATGCAGACTTTTGAGTGGAACAACTTGTTATTTTGCAGCACCAGGGGAAGAGACTGTCTTTTAAACTGCTAAGGCTAGGTCTATATACAGTACAAACATTTATAAACATATGCATTTATATTATTAATTTTGCTCTCTGGCCTTATATAAGGATTTTATATATATTTATGTATATATATAAAGATGTTTTATACTGTTTCACAGTCCTCCGACTCTGTGCTAAGTATGTCCGAAAGTAAAGAGAATCTAAAAAAAAGAAAAGCTGAAAGATGCATACAGTACACACACACTCCCGGTGTGTAAAATCAGGGAAACCCAAAAAAAAAAAAAAAATGTATAATTTCGTTCTCATGCATGTGGATCAGGCTTCATGGAGTCAACTTTTTTCTTTAAAAACGGGGGGAAACAAAACAGAAAAATACCTTCGTCTTCGTCACCTTCATTATTGGTGAAATCAGGACGTTGATTGTAAGTGTTGGCTCCTACTGTCGACAACAGGAGAAAAATAACACAGGGGATAAATGGGGAACAGACTTTTAAGAACAGCAGGGTTTTTTTTCTTTGTGTTCGTTTTTTGCTCAAAATACAATTAAAAAAATAAAGAATATAGTTTTAACTGCTTAGAAATGAAAGTGAACGTTCCCACACCAGTACCCTAAGCGTCAATGGATAATCTCACCTCGATACCTTGGGAGATTTGTACCTCAAACCTGCTGTTGTAATCATAAAAACTATCCTGTGCTCATCCCCAGGGTCTTATTCACAATCTTTCAACGCATTTAGTACTTTTATGCCAGACAATCATAGAAGATTAATGATCCATAAACTGATTCTCTGATGTCACCCAGAAGACGTAGGGTTCACTTTTGCTCTTTAGATTTCTACGTCAAGTCAACTCCGAAGGTTTTTACTTGCCACTGCTGTCTCTGGCTTGCTCATTCAGGATGTCTGGATTTCACACCAGTGTCTATCGTTAACCATCACAACAAATTAAATTAGATAGAACTCATATACATCGGTACGTCGGCATTCAAAATGAATCATTTTTGGAGACGAGTTATTAAATTGATTTTGTTTTTTGAAATGCATTTTTCCCCATAGGAAATGCAGCTAATACATTACAGCCCCCGAAAAAATCATATTACCAATTTTCCACACTATAATCACATTCCTTCGTATAAAAACAATCAAAACATGTAAATGAAATAAATAGAAATACATCAACATTAAACCTCACTTAACCTTAATTTCTGATTCGAAACTTAGCCGGTGTTTCTGTTTGGTCCCTTCTAGACAAATTTTTTTGCAATATTTCAGTTCTTAAAGTGAAAATTCATGAGGCGAGGTGTATCTATACCGAGGTACCACTGTAATAATTAATACAAATTAGTATCTATACTTTAAATCTAAGCAATAATTTTAATAGGATTTTGGGTCCAATGCCTGTTATCACTTTTATTAATCATGAAGTTAAATAAAAAAATATTTCTGCATATATAAAAACATCGTAAAGACAAACTACAGATGGACAGTAATAAAATGCTTTAAATATTCATTCAAACAGCTAACCATCATCAAGCCTTTCCAAATGTACACAACAACACAGGACAGCCATTCACTTGATTAGCATCTTTGCTAAGCCCTTAATGAGTTAAAAAGTGCCAGAGCAAAACTCTCTGTGTTCTGTCCATGACCTTTTCAGGAATAATTAGATCTGTCTGCAAGTTGTGGAAAAAAATGCTACAAGTCTTAAAACGGTTAATAGCAAACAAAGGCAGCTCTTAGTCTCAGTGAGGGCTGATGCTAAATTCAAATATCTCTTCGACAGCTGCAGTTTGTTTTTTAAATAAATTATTGATTTCAAATAGCTAAAATTCTAAAACTAACACAAAAAACATTTACTATTAACATACTTTGTACTACAACTCAGTAAAACAACAGTAAACAAAAAAATATTCCAGTTATAATTTAGCAACACTGCTTAAAGTAAATTTAGCACTGTGCTAACAACAGCCGGCTAATTGTCTGTTTCTTCAGGAGCAATTTGACCGTACTACAGTAACTACCCCGGTTTGTTAACAGGCCACTTTAAGTCTAATTTTTACACATTGATACATCAAAGATATGGTTAATAAATACAGCAAAGACGGTTAATTACAACAATACATAAAGTAAGAAGCGAGCTATTGCACTGTATGATAAAAACTTTGCTAGAAACAAGTGTTGTAGTAAAGTGCTACTGTAGATATGTAACTGTAAATGTCCTCTTAGTACCGCAGTATTGTACTATGGAATACATACCAAGATACAATCAAAAACAGGTTATACATATTTATGTATCATAATGATAATAGTTATATAGCATGGTATGCTTTTAAATGTTAGAGTACTTTTCAATAAGGTTGGGTTTCGTTGTTTTTTATTTTATTTTTTTTATCGCCGGTCTCCCCAAGCTGTTAAACACGGTGCATCCCTTTGCTTTTACCTTG
Source organism: Clarias batrachus (assembly GCA_003987875.1). Taxonomy (NCBI): domain Eukaryota; kingdom Metazoa; phylum Chordata; class Actinopteri; order Siluriformes; family Clariidae; genus Clarias; species Clarias batrachus. The sequence continues at coordinate 206,287 of QMIH01000627.1, read as the reverse complement.
ATCTCATGTGACCTTAAATGTTTCATTAAGTTTGACGAGTTTGCCCCTTTACATGCAATTGTTGAAAGACATTTGTTGCATTTTGCTGTATCTGAATCTTTTGTTGTACAGCCACACATTAAAACATTTAGCTTTAGGCATTTTAATTTAAGCATGTGTAGCTTAGCAAGCTAACGCTACCAGCTGCCGTCAGAGCAAGCGTAATTTCTTCATGCACATGCGCCATTCACGCAGATGGTCTCATTTCCCGAGTTGTGCTTTGAAGTCGGAATGTGAAAAAAACATGAACACTCGTACTTCAAAGATTAGTTGGATATTTTTATTAGAGATTTCCTCCCTCGTGATTTTTATTACATTTTTTTTTTTTTTTTTAAGTGAGGCACCGTTACATAAGTACCGCTGCCATATTGGCACCGGGATTCGGGACCCAACCCTGCTCTTCAAAAAGTACTCAAAAGTGAGTACATACTCACTCACTCATTGTCTATACCGTTTTATCCTGCATACACACTCCTTCACATATTATGGGTAATCTGAGAACGTCAATTAGCCTAACCTACATGTCTTTGGACTGTGGGAGAAAACTGGAGTACTCGGAGGAAACCCACCAAGCACGGGAGAACATGCAAACTCAATTAAGCCACCGTTTCACTTATTTGTACATACTGTACCATGTAAATATGTTAGTACTATCCATCCATCCATCTTCAACCGCTTATCCAAAATCGGGTCGCAGTTAGTACTGTACGTATAAAATATAATTCCCAGTGTTGATTTAAGACTTTGAACAGCGACACCAACTGGACTGCTGTAAACACTGCTTTGTGTTAATTTAACACTGGCGAATTGGCTGTTTACTACTGGTATGGTGTAGTACAGGCACCATATTAGATACCTAATGAACTTTCGTAGCCACTGTGGTTCCCAACAGGTACCATGGTATTCACCAAGGATATTCTATAGTAATCTTTGGAAGATACCATAACAGGTAAAAAGGTACCTCATGTGTTATTATATAAGTAATATGGAGTTAAAAAACTATAGTCCATGTACAGTTGTACTTCTGTTTCCTTCCACAGTCCAAAGACATGCAGTCTATGTTAAATTTCTAAAATTGTCCATAGTGTTTGTGCTTCTGCTCGTTGATGAGTTGGCAGTCCATCCACAATGTACCCTGCCTTGTGTCCTATGTTTCCTGATATAGCCCCCCCTCCAGGACCCAACAGATAAGTTGTATACTGTATATAATGGATGGATGGATAGATGGATGGATGCATTGAAATACTAGAGCTCAATTAAATAAGCGACTCTTTGAAGAATTTGGCAGCTGCAAAGCTTCTAAATGATCAATCGGAATTTCATCATTTTAGTCTTACAGTGACTCAGCCAACATCTGCATGAACCACAAAATGGGAGAGTGGAAGCGGTCATCATTTCATATTGCTTCGCCATTATTCCCTGCTGGTAGGTTGTCATGAAAGGATTATGGCATATGAGTCACTAAGACGAACATTACTCATGACTAGTGTATTTCACCGTTAACGCTGATGGCTTTACTGATGGAGTTCGGCTGGTCGCGCGTTCGGGTCTAAAATCGGCTAAAATGTTCAGCACTCTGAAATAAACAAAATTAGCACAGCACACCAGATTGTGTCTGCAGACCGCGACATCATCACAGAGGGAGAGTGATGACTCAGAAACAACGTCTGCACCATTATCGGTCATGTCGATATGCGTCAGGAGACGCGCAGCTTACTTTGCGCCATGACCATATTGATCTGGGACAAATCAATTTGGAGGTCACTATTTATTTATGCTGATAATTAAAGCAGGATGACGGCGGGCTACAGGGAAGCATCAGTCATGAGTTTATAATGATGCCTACTTGGCGTCTGAGAGAGGAATTGCTGGAAATGGAGGGATTTATTAGCAGTACTCTCTCTAAATGAATAGCAATCATCAAAACACACAACAGTTAAAAGAACTGCTGGGGAAACACAGAATGTGAGTCTGTGTGTGTGTCTGTGTGTGTGTGTGTATGCGTGTGTGCTTGCATGGTTGCATGGCTGCCCTCATTTCCTGGCCAGGCTCATGGACTTTTCCATTGCCATGGCATTCGTTTTCTGTCAGAAACAGAATTCAACAGTCTCTTTCTTTTCTCTGTCTTCTTATCACTGCAACACATTCTCCACCTTCAGGCTACATATCTGCGTTTCCAGTCACTCCAAGAGTGGAATCACTCTACAATCAACAAGAAAACGAATCTAAACAATATGACCAAATACAGTATATGTGGACACCTGACCATGCCATGTCACACACACACTCTTGACACAAAGTTGGAAGCATATGACTTTCTAGAATGCACAAAGTGAGCTCCATGAAGACTAGATGAACCCAAGGTTCCTTTACAGTACATAGTGCCTGGACCTCTTTCTCAGTGAAGACCTTCGGGATGACTTGGAACTCATGGACATGGTGCGTAACCAAGTACATTTACTATGTTACTGTACATATTTCATGTATCTGTAATTTAAGTAGGTTACTTCTACTCCCTACTACATTTTACAGTAAATATCTCTACTTTCTACTTCACTACTCTTCTACGTGGTGTCGTGTTACATAACTTTTGAACGCTGAGTTTTATGTGTAATACCTTCCCTCTGTGAAACACTTTATCATGTAGCAGGTGTTTGAAATCAGAAATGTAAATGAATTACTTCTACTTTTACTTCAGTGATATTTACCCGGGATATCTCCAAGATTCCTCACTGAGCATCAATTCCCAAGCTCAATAATGCTCTTGTGATTGGATAGGGTGAAAAAAAATCCATAAAGCCATGCACCAAAAACTAGTGTAACGCCTTCTCAGAATAGTGAAGTCTGTTTTTGCAGCTAAAAGGGAACCAACTCCATATAAATGTCCTTTGCGTTGGAATAGAATAAACACATATAGGAGTGATGGTTAAGGGTCCACATACTTTTGGCCATAGAGTGTATATCTGTTTTTGCAGTAATAAACCTTGTATGCACAGATCTTCACCCACGAGTCCCTAAAAAAGGCAGGTGTGATGGCAGAGTGACCAATTATTCCCACAATTTGCCCAATTAACTCCAGTAATTCAGAGAAAATAGGCCCAAATATGGGTTGATTATGCTCTATTATTTTCTGATTGTTTTCCAAAGGTTTTTCCTCCCTATAACGGCATATAATGAAGTGTTTTATTCCTCTTACACCAGTGCAAATTGTTAATGTTAATGCCATGCTTAACATGTACACATGCACACGTTGTTAAACATCAGTGTAATACGTTCCTGTTAGCACTGTCATTTTTTTTTTCCTCTTCTGTTAGATGATAAAAAACTTTTCTGAGAGTTACTATAGAAATGATAGCATTTTAAAACAAGCACATTAATCATACATTTCCAACGCTATACCACTAAGATTAAAAACTCGAATGCAGGATCACAGTCTCTGCCTAGGATTGAACGTAACATAGCGAAGCTTGCAAGAGATTCCTATTAAATACCGCAACCTTAAACAATAGCCTTTCCTACAGTACACACAAGTTCATTAAGATTTAAAATACTGGCACCGCGTCTTTGCATGGATTGCGATGACTGCACTATTGAGTCGCATTTTAATGCAATATTGAAAGTATTGTTTTCATTTCATTTTAAGCTGAAGAAATCACTTTTCAAATTACAACACGTCACTAACTATTTAAATGGTAACAACTATTTTCGTGCTAATGTTAGACATAATGTAATTTAAAAGAAATCAGGGCGTCTCAAGGATCATGGCAGTGATAAACACATGGCCACTGTACTGTAAAGGAGGGTTGTCATAATTACACATAACTATCTGAGTCTGTTCCATATGGGAACCACATACTGTTCCGTGACATCTCGCATTTCCATCCCGTGGAGATTCTTCATACAAGCTCTGTTTCAGCATTTGCACAAAGCGGCTATTATGCCATCGGAGTGGGGGGGGGGGGGGGTGGCGACACTTGCTGGAGGTAACAAGCAGTGATTTATCAGAACTGCTCTTTTCCTATTTCCCTCTCTGCCTCTGTGAATGGCTTGTTTTGAATGACTGCCCGATGGAGAGTGGACGCAGCGAGCGCTCGCAATTAAAGAGTGGAGAGGAGCCTGCTGCGGCATTGTCTCATCACCCTGAGCACGCCCCGCCCACGCTCAGGCTTTCATTCTGATTAACTCCTGATGAAATAAAATGTCCCTTCTGCTTTCGCATCACTCTCTGCGTAAAGGATTATGTCCGGGTCCTTCGCTTCCCTTCGCTGCCTTTTCTAATGTAGACAAGAAGAAGCAGAAGAAAAAAAAATGCACGGATGAACAAACAAATCTCAAAATAGCCTAGAGAGCATCATCAATCTGCAAGACAATGAGGCCATGATTCAGTAAAGGTATACAAAAGCTTTGCGCTAACAGTTTTTTTTAGAGGATTCTGCTTCATCTAATCTGTTTCCGCTAATGTGAAGTGTGCAGTTTAGGGTGTTTCTACATGAAGGTGCAAAATGCAAGGCATTATCAGTAAAAAAAAGGATTATCGGTGCATGTGTATACAGGTAGTCTAGAGATCGTTGGAGATAAATTTGCAAAATAATCAGAAACTCTTTTAAAAGATGACTTCAGATTACCATAATAAAGTTGGCTTCATATTAAAATATTGATCATGTTTGCACGACTGACAAAGCAGATGGCAGATGGTCTCTCATACCTTATTAACATTATACCGTATGTAATAATAACTGTACTATTTCATTTAATTCATTTATTTGTATTTACCGCCGGCAAAAGCCTCATATACTATACATAGTGTTTCCCCTGCCTGCTAGTTTGAATGTGTGATCATTTGTGCAACTATTCTCTGTAAATCACATATAGTTTGGGAACATTTTGTATATGCAGGTTATCCCGCTGCAGACATAAAGTCATAAACAACAGATTGGAAATCGGTCTTAGAAACAGCCAGCTCTGGAGAGAACCGCAACTGAAACCGGGTTTATCACGCGACACTTGTCTGCCCTGAAAGCCAGCGCTGCAACAACAGATCCTTTTGAAGCTACATAAAGCTTCATTCTATCTATGAAGAGTAAGAGGTTTTGACATTAGTTGGGAGTTCATGAAGCTACTTCTGAAAAGCATGATTAGTGTTTTGACTTTAAAAAGCATTAAAAAGACAAGAAGGCCTGAGTTTGTAATATAGTATTTAATGTAGTATTTTATTATAGTTTTATAGACGAGATTGTTTATATACACCCATATATTGGTATATAGTGATAATATGGTACATTATTCCCAGATGTTGTTTTTTTAACTATCTTTAAATATATAATTGGTTTTCCTTTCCTAAAAATATGGACAGACTGGTAGACAAACCAACACAACCATGTCTAGGCAGTTTCTAAGGAAGAATAAGTGACTATTGTGAATGTATGTTTGGTCTTTGTGATGTGGTGTTTAAATCCCTTTACTTAAATCCCATTACTTTAGAACATATCCCTCACTCACTCATCATCTATAACATTTAGCACGAGGCGGGATACGACCTGGACAGAGTGCAAATCCATCGCAGGGGACATACACACTCTCATTCACACCTTACGGGCAATTTGGGAATGCCAATTAGCCTAATGTCTTTGGATTGTAGGTGGAAACCAGAGAACCTGGAGGAAACCCACCAAGCATGGGAAGAACATTTTCAGTTACAGTAACCCGTTCCCAGGTTTTACACCAGATGCACTTCCTGCTGCAACTCACCCATTTTTCCAGGCTTGTTTCCTGGCACTGATAATGCTCTGCACCTCTAGTGCCTGGGTATTATAGATAGACATGGATCAAAAGTCTTGCCCCTGGGCCCAACACTGGCTCATACCCCTGACCCCCGATCAGCAACTACTGTAAGCAGCCTCAACCCCCTGAACAACCACTGCTCCCATCTTGTTACATCCCTAACACAAGAGTCAATTATGTAATACAGAACAGGGTATAATAAGATCCTTGAATATATTTTAGCACTGCATAGAACGTTTTAGCGTACCATTAAGTCAAGATACATGGGTACATAGACTCTACAGCAATTTTTCTGAGTGCCTCTTAGAATTACATTTATTCAAACTTTCCCCATTATTTCAAAGTTACTGTATATCTGCACCTCGCTGGAAAGAACCGACTATAACCCTATCGCAATTTTAAAAGCCTCACTCAGAGCCTCGGTGGCTGCAAAGGGCATAATAATATCTCACAGTGTGAAGAAATGGCTTTATTTCCTGCAGCCTCACTGCACTAGGATATGGTGCATACTTATTTGGCCAGCCAGAATCAAAGTGGCAGCCCTCCAGTTGCTAGTCAGCAGTCCGAACCACTCAGCTATCTGCACCATCTTTGTAAGTAAGCAGCAGACCCCTAGCAAGAAGATATGCAGAGAGTATTTCATGCATGCTGAGTCACCCAGAGCGTCCGCAAAATCAAGCCTCTGACAAAACATGGCTCATCGGTTTTTCCACCTATTTGATGGGACCGTAATAATACATCATTGGGGTGGAAATGGATGCAGAATCTAGTTGAGTCATTGCACCGTTGTGTGTAATTCATTTGTATCCCTTGTCTCTTACCGTTTATTTAAGAGGGTTATGCTGTCAGTTTCCAGTGAAGAATTAAGATTTAGCAATAAATAAAGTGCATTCTAAACAGCTCAGTGAATAAGAGAAATAGTTTGCAGGCAACTCTTTGATTTTTGTACCAGCCAGAAGACATAATTTGGAGACGTACTATAGGCCACACCAACAAGCAAGAATCTGCCTTAAAAAAAATGCCTTCTGTAACGCAGTGCTTGAGATCTCGCTCAACTGAGCTTCCCAAAAAGAAAAAAAATAAATAAACGATACTGTTACGATCTCTTTTGAGAGCCTAAGAAGTCCGCACAAACAGCTCCCTTGCCACTGAACCACATGCATGGTGGAGGTTCTAAAGTTTGATTATTATTTTTTTCCTTCATTGTTCTGGTATCTGCATCATCTTCTTGGTAATTTCTAAAATTTCCTCAAGATCCATTGCCATGGTGGTTTGAAACGAGTGTACCAAATTGTGATTTTCAGAAATCAAATAACTACAGGGATGAAGCTAACAAACAATTCCTTTTAAATAGCTGAAACAACAAAAGTGACATACCATCCTCAGTGGGCACATAGATGTTCAGATATAGACAGTCTTCGCTTTGGTCCTGGACGTAGGTTACCACTGTATCCAAGTTAGCAGTGAACCATACAGGTAACATATCATTGAGTAAAAAGCGGTCTTCCAGAAACTGGGGACACACTGGAGCGAACTGAGTGGCATTTCGGATCCCTGGCCAGGACATGGGCGGCTCTGGAGGCTGGAACCTCCTCTCGCCTGTGGGTGGCAGAGCATAGGGAATTCCCAAGTACTGTTCCACAGGTCCCAAAATCTCATTGGGCAGCGATGTTTTTAAGCCTCTCAACTTGCCATAGTTTGTAGTGACGACTGGATACTGTTGCCCCTGAGCCACGGCCAAACAAGAAACTACCATTACTACAATCCAACAGATTCTGTGTAGACTGGCGAATGGCCGGACCATGGTTGTAGGTATCCATGTGGTTCCTCCTTGCCGCGACATGGTCCAGCTGAGGTTGGGGTGGGGAAGGGAGTTATCTATGGTCCTATAATCCCACTTGAACAGATGACGTGAAGCCCCTGTCTCAGGCTACGATGGGTAGCTTATAGGCAAGACACCCCCCAATCGCATCACCAAAACTGGAACCCCCATCCCAAGGAAGCCGGTCTTGCTCGATGAGGTGGCTTTAATTCTGTCAAACTGCTACCCTTTGACAGAAACAAACAAAAAAAAAAAAGAGGGAGCTCCGTCTTCTTGGCTGTCTTCCAATGTAACTGCTTTCCACTCTTCACTCCATCTTCAATGGTTTGCCTGCAGGACAAACAGTACAATGCATTAAAATCCATGCTTACTGACACCGGCAAGCACAATATAGATGCAATCCCTTAAGTCAAACCAGAAAGTAAGGCCGTAAGGTGCATGCACATTCAGCAGAGCAGTTCTAAGTCTTAAATGATCATAGTTGAAAGTGGGATTTACCTCTTTGAAATATGATACCCGCAGTTTGTAAGCAGTATAGAAACCTTAGGATCAAATATCCCTGTTAGATGTGGAATAGTTGCAGCGTAACCATAAAACACAATCGATCTGTTTCACAGTTGCTACAACTGGGACGATTCAAAAAAAAAAAGAGAAAAATTTTACTTATCTACCCTATGAAGTCTAAATACAACTGATTTATTATCTGTGTTAGGTCTAAAGATTTTTTCCCCACCGTCTTTTACTTATGCACTAATCTGAACATCCTCCCATTGAAATCCATTAGTCATCACTTTAATTAGAAGTTCACCAAGATCACTAATTACAGATTTATAACTAGGGTTTCTTCCATCTTGGTTTAATGAGGAAAGGCTATTAGTTTGCCACACTGCTAAGGCACTAGATCTTTAGGTCAACAAGGTTGTTAAAGTTCATCAGGAGATATAAATGTGGAAGTAATATTTCAGCATTCTATTTATAAGCAGGAGACTGAGGAATTCTAGGCATCTGACTCATCTTGCTTCACGTCCATTTGAGAAAAATGCGGTAAAGTTAGCTCTTGTTTCTACCTTGTTCTTTTCCAAATGTACTTAATTAGGAATTTAGTGGTACCGTACTTGGGTAAAGATTTGCAGAGAATTGCAGTGTCAGATTTGTGTCTTCAATAAACTGTACCCATACTGTATATCTTTACACCGATCAGCCATCACATTAACACCACATAACATTAACATGTTAACATTATTTATAATATTAATCAATAATATCAATAATATACCAGTAAACTGGTGACAGAATCATGGGCATTCAAGGATCATTCAAAGACCAAAAGTCTGTTCAGATCCCACAGAAAAGCCAATGCAGCACAAATCGGCAAAAGAAGTCAATGTTGGCCACCAGAGTAAGGCACCACAGCCAACCAAGCATGGGCTCAGCAGGTAAATAGCTCAAGGATGCCAATCCAGCCTCTAAACTCCCCAGATCTGAATCTACCCATGGAATCCAAGATGAACCAGAGCAGCCTAGGTGGCACAAGGGGAACCCACACAATATGCTTCTGGTTGGAGTTCTCATGTCGCATGGATGCCCGGATTCGTATGGTGGCTGGGGATGGTTTTCATTAAGACTGTCCTATCATCGATTGATGCTCTGGGGACCTGTGACTTCAGTTGTTCGATAGCTCAGGACTGGAATCCCCTACAGTCTACYTGARCCTCCRRGRACAAACTGGACTCCTTTTAATTTTAATTTTAACACATCTCCTGTTACACTGAACTTCCAGTCTTACACATTATTATGCTGATCAATCCCTGCTATCCGTTAAAACCCAGATGAGGATGGGTTCCCTGTTGAGTCTGGTTCCTCTCAAGGTTTCTTCCTATTACCATCTCAGGGAGTTTTTCCTTGCCACCGTCGCCCTCGGCTTGCTCATCAGGGACAATCTGATCATTTTGATTCACACACATTGCATAAAAACTTACTTCTTTTTATTGTGTAAAGCTGCTTTGCGACAATGTCAATTGTTCAAAGCGCTATATAAATAAAATTGACTTGACTTGACTTGACAATATTGGGCATAATGTGTTTTTGCATAATGTGGCTGATCCATACTATGTGCATATTGTATCTGTGTGCCTCATCATGTGCACAGAGTAATCAGAGTTTAAATTTAATCAGAGTAAAAATTCATAAGTGCATAAGTGTAAATTTTCTTGCTCTGCTCATGGGTTCGAGTCAAATTGTACAACCCTCGTTCCGTGCAAGAAAATTTATAATAAAAGCTATTCCCATAACAAGAAAGACTGTTCTGAGTCAGTGGGGCCCTGGATGTCTGATTCAAGACCAGATTCCAATTCCTGAATACTAGTCAAAGTCATCAAGATTTCGCACACAGGGCAGTGCATTTATACAGTATGTACAGTATCTGCTCCACCATGCTTAAAGCTTACGCTGATTTTCCAAAGGAAGCGGAAGTATGGAACAAAGATAACTGCAGCACAGAGCAATCTTAATAGATAAAAGATAACAGTTCTCGTGAGAAGTTGAGTGCTCGAGCAAAGCACGGCAGCTATACACGAAAGAAGATCCTCACGTTAAATGAAACTCATTGCACCATCTGCGACCATGTGTAAATGATTTACTGTAGTACACCATACCTCTGGTCACTACAGGAACAATATACTGTACATATCGCTACCTCAGACGTCTAGCAGTAAACAGGACGGACTACAAAACATGATGACAAGAGGAAGCACGACATGCTGTATTTTAAATGAAGCTTGACCACGAATAATAGTTTTTACCATTTACTACTGTTTTGCATCTTTTGGCTTAAAAATTATTATTTTGTCTAAACTGGCTCAATTATATCTGGTTCGAAGGAATTCAAGGTCCCAGTAGATTAGTATTTCTGGTATCCTTTTGGTCTTTTTCAGGCCACAGTCTGTTTTTAGTCTGCAATTTTAAATGCAATTTAAATTTTTATAAATTGCATGAAAAAATATCTAAAAATATATCTACGTCACACATTTCACCACGACCAGGGGAATCCAGCATTCACAGATTTTGGAGTATGTAAGAACTTGCATAGCAAGGTGAAATGTCATGGTTCCCAGCACTCTGACACTCATTCTCAGGCAAATATTTAGATATCAACTAAAATCTATGTGTGTAAGTGTGTGCTTTCCAAGTTCTGGATGTATGAACGCTGTCACTAGCACCCTTGAAAGCCTGCTTCAGCGCCTCATTTATCCAGTTATTGAGCTTGTGATATCAGAGAGAAGCCTCAGATGTGACATCCTTTACCCGCTTTTAAACCTCACATCCAAAAGCCTTCGAGAGGGTGAAAACAGCTAGAAGAAAGAGTATATGTGCGTGTGTGTGTGCGCGTGTGTGTGTGTGTGTGTGTGTGTGTGTGTGATACTCTGTGATAAGTCATACGAATATCAATGAAGGAACTGGGATTTCATTTGCATTTTAATTATTCTAAAAGATCTGAGGGGCAGGGATCCGATCAAGTGTCAAGTCAGACAGCAACAGTGGGTGTGGAGGGGTTAAGCTATTTCCCAGCTGGACCAGTAAGGAGAAAGAGAGAGAGCGAGAGAAGGAAACATAGCGGAAAAGAGCTGCCGTTGACCTTTGGGTGAACTTTAAAGAAGAGAAGTGACAGTTCCAGTGCTCTAAACTCACCCACAATCACCTATTCAACGCGGCCAGCTCGATATTTTTTTTCTTCCTGAGCTGAGCTCCCGCCACATCTTTCATGCGACTGAGAGAATGAGGACAGGGACCCTAGAGAGATACGAGCGAATAGAAAGGAGGACTTATTCAAAGGTGAGGGTTGTGTTGCTGGCAATCCAGACCATGAAAGAGCGACAGAGAGAGAAAGATGAAAAAGAAAGAGAGAGAGAGAGAGAGATGAAGCTTGAGCATCTTTCAACTGCTGCGATATGGATCAGAAATAAATATTGAGCCTTATAGGCAGAAGGGTGATAAAGAATCAGCTGACTTTAAGAGTCACGCTGGAAGGACGGGTCCCTGTGCACCTGCTTAACGAAATTGCAAAGCTGTAGGCCAAACTGATTGGGAATCAATAGGTCTCAATCGCCTGCTCGTGAAGAGCGCTTTCTTCTTGGACGTAATGAAACGTTTTCGGGATAGTGTGCGCGGACTTTATCTGAGGGCGAAATGACATGTCAGGGAGTCACTCGTTGAATCTAATCAACTCAGCGGAATAACACATTAGTAAAATGTCAAGGCCGGAGGTCATGTCGTAATTTTTTTTTTTTTACTCATCCGGTGAACCGACACCACTAGCTTATATTTCGTGGAATGTCGCTTAAATGACGCTTTATGCATAATCATGAGTCAGACCACATGCAAGAAAAGAAAGAGCTGCAAGGTTAACGCGCATGCGCGGTGCCACAGACGGGTGCCCTGTTCGCGCGCACCTTGCTGCTTATGCAGATGTCCACAGTACCACCTTGCGGCTCAGTGCGGGACTGTGTGTGTGTGTGTGTGTGTGTGTGTGTGTGTGTGTGTGTGTAGAGAAAGTGTGAGGGTTCGTAGACTAGACCCGAGCGAACGCACTGCATCTCCTGAAGAGTGAAGAGCGTTTTGCCGCGTTTTAGATTTATATATAAAAAAAATCTAATCAAATGCGCGTGCGCGTGCGCGTGCTTCCTCAAAATAAGCAAGCGGCGCGTGGAGTTTTTCGCTTTTAAGTTTTGGTAAAAGGTGCCTTTTTTCCCCTAGCTTTCTCATCTACTCCTACAGAATAAGCCAGTGTGCGTGTAAGATAATTTCACGTACAAACGTTACACTGCAGAATTAATAATA
>QMIH01000627.1:165022-189509 GCA_003987875.1 Clarias batrachus | reverse complement strand
ATAGGATATATAGATGCACTGGATGAACCACCAAGATGAAGAAATTAATCTACAGATACGATATACAAACTTGTTCCATCTGGTTTTATTGTGTTATTGTGACCAAGACTTTTGCTTTAGTGAATCATTTCACCTGGATACTCCAGACCTACTAAAAATGCTGCTGTAATCATAAAAACTATGCTCACCCAAGGTCACTTTTTCACAATACACTTGTACTTAACATCCTTTTAAAGCATTTAATACTGGTTGACTCTATAGTATATGGATGTAGAAGAGTAACTATTTATAATCAAGCTATGTGGTGTGACCTAGAAGAACCTTGTTTCTCAGTTTGAGTCTGGTTGGTTTCAAAGTTTCTTTTTATTTTCAATAGCTCCGTGCTTATTGGGGATGTAAATGTACAGTACATTTGCTAGGCTGTGATAATGTCTTTAGTTAAAATTAGAGGTTTGCACTGTCACCTTAAACCTCCAGGATTTGGAGGTTTGAATCTTATTTCCAATCTGTTCTCCCCTCGGTTCCCTGGGATGGGCTCAGGACCCTGATGCTTTTCTGATAAATAAAAAGAACGTATATACCAGTAATCTAGCACTAATCCCTCGAGGTGGGCGCGGTTATACACATCACTCAACAGAGCCACTTAACGAGATAGTTTACCGTATGTAGACGGAGTGTGCGGAAAAGACAGAAGTAAAAGCGTGACAGAGCATGGCTTACTTCAAGAAAAGGAAATCAAACTTTCAAAGTAAACAGACAGATAAATATATGTTTACTCTTGCTGCGAGAAGTTTAAAACCAGTTTGAATCTTAACCTAGACATGAAATTCGGAACCCAGGATCGAAGAAAATGTTTATTCAGACCTTCTTAAATTTTAAGGTACAGGACTTGTAGCAGTCATAGACTGTTTTAAAATGTGTCTGAAAACTTTTACAGCAAAATGAGACAATTCCATGGTGTTGTTTTGAGAAAAAATGATTATCGTTGCTAGATGTGCATGTGACTAAAAAAAATAGTGTTACTGTCAAGGGCGCGGAATGAAGGTGAGATTCCGTTTATTAGATTTATTATTCCATTAACTAGATTTCAATTGCATAGTGTGAGTGTATTATAAAATGTTAAGCTCCACCTGTTGAATTTTGAGAGGAACTAATTCTTTTTTTCAAAGTTGATTTTTTTTTATTATATAAGGGTGTTTTCTATTTAAATGTCAAAGTAGCATATCTTCTCTTCCCAGTAGCTGACTGCAATGAAATTAAGCCTATATGTTACCCCAAGCTCGGCCAAATACACCTGTGAAAACACCAATAAAATGCATTCAGTAACTTTCACATGATGCATGCACAAACTAACAGACAGACAAAAATTCCAAAAACCATCTTGATGCGTTCTATTACTCCCAATTTTTTTTTTGCAAATATTTTCAAATGTACAGACATACCAACTTTACAGTGGTATATGTATAGATTATTATTATATAGATTATTATTATTATTATTATTATTATTATTATTATTATTATTATTATTATTATTAAGTAAGAAGCCTAGAGAATGATAACTGATAAAGAATGCATTATATATGCTTTTTTAGGGTCACGTTGCAAAAATATGATGTCAAAATTGTTTTGGTACAGTAATATGCTGTACACATGAATTTTGGGTGATTATGCAAAAAGCTAGAATTTCATTTCCCACAGTTTTGGCACAATGGATAAATCAGCCTGCAGTTGTGTTTGTTGTTATTTGATAAATTTATTGGTATCAATAATATGTTGGGTGAGTTTTAATTAAACAAAAAATTGCAAACTCACTCTTTGATTGTGTTTTTTTTGTAGTGAGTTACTGATAGAAAATTAGATCAAGGAAAACAGTGTTGCGTTTTGTTCCTCACAAAGATCATGAGCAACAACAGATTAAACATTATAAACAACAGAAAAACTTATGTTCAAATAACACCAGACTCTTGCTTTAGAGTCAATATGAAAGCTGACCGTAGCACCGTATCATTGTACAGATATGTGATGTAAAACGTCTATCCGTGCATTCATTACACTGGAAAAAGCAGACGGAACCAGACAAAGCAACCGCATGGGCTTCCCACACACAACGTGTGAATCTTATGTCTCTTGGATACAAAGCACTACCAGTGTTGTAACATTATTTCTCTTTCAGTTTCCTTGGAAAATATTACATTAAGTGCATAGTGACTTCCAAATGCAGCAAAAAGTAGTCCTAGAGATAGCAGTAGCAAGGGAAAAAAAGAGATGAATTGCTTAGGAAGTGAAACATACTGTAAGATGGCACTACAAATTCATTTTCCACTAGGCATTCCAACAGTGCTGATATAGAGCATAACAGCACTCAGATGTTGAACTATATAAATCACTTTTTAAAACACGCGTTCTAACTCTAAATCTGTTAATTACACAAACTCTCGATCGCTGGCATGGGTGAAAGTAGTTGTGCGCGTTCTGCAGTACAGGACAAATGGGAGAACAGCTGCCTGTACAACACTAGTTACGGGAGAACTTTCAACAAAAAAACACATTTGATACCGCTTGGTCATCTTAAACAACACTTTGTGATTCAACCCCAGAAACCTCGGAAGTTAGCTGATACTCTAAAGCGTTATAAGTTGAAATATAAATTAAATCTGTAAAGTTCCCATATTGACAATCTCCATGGTTTATTCTCCTCAACCTTTTGGCTACATAGTACCGGAAAGAATATAAAACTACTTTCAACTCTGTCAATTTCACTAAATCGCCATCTTCACCAGTTGTGGTTAGTTAATTCCGCCAGTCGCTGGAGGATGTGGCGTAGCAAAATAACTGGTTAAATCAACAAAAAAATCCTAGTCTGTTGCTAATATATGGTGTTCGTGGAACTATTGTATAAAAGCAATATCACACGAGACGGAGTGCTGCAGTGTTTAATATTAGCATGAATGTAATATTTTCGGTTCTTGGGTTGCACCACATCACAGCCGTGCTGATATTCAGCACATTTTTGCTAACAACAAATTGCTTAAGCATCCCACCTAAGTATTTAACAGAAAGTAGCGTGAATGTTAATCAGCAACACTCATAGTTAACACTCTGTAATTCGTTACTGCTGGAGTGACTGTAGCGGCAGTAATGGACTGTAATCGTTCATTTTCGTGGCGTCAGCATTCTCCAAAATAAAAAAAAAAAACGAATTTAGATCATTCATTTTGTACAGCCAGCAGTTCCATTGGTGTTCCATTCCACTGACCCTTCATGTTGCTTAATACCTGAAAACTTAAAGCTTCTTTAAGAAGGTGGTATACTGTAGCTTTTTATTAAATATTTTGTTATACACAACGGTATGTGACAGAGAAACACAATTTGCCAAAAATAAGTAAAAGCCCAAAAATGTCATTTATCTTGTTTTGCTGTCAGACTGGTCATTTGTATTTAAACACTTGGCTCATATATGTTGAAGAGACAAATGTTTAATACATACAGTATGCTCTTGTTGCCTCTTTGTTGAAAAGATAACCCAGGTACTGTAAATACAAAATGCTGATTTCATTTATCAAGGGAAAAAAAGCTGTCCAAACTTGCCTGGCCCTATATGAAAAAGTAATTGCCCCTAAACCTAATAACTGGTGTCCCAGCCTTGGCGGCAAGAACTGCACTCTGGTGTTTGCGATAACTGGCAAAGAGTCTTTCCCTTATTGTGGAGAGATTTTGTCCGAATCTTCTGAATTGATTTAATTGTTGTTGTCCGGACTTAGACTAGCCCATTCCAAAACCTCATTTATTTATTTATTTATTTATTTATTTATTTATCTATTGGGGGGAGGCATTCAGAGGTGGACTTGCTGGTGTGTTTTAAATCATTGTGCTGCTGCATAACCCCAGTATAGCACAGAATTCATGTTTCCATCAATTACGGCAAGTCGTCCATGTCCTGAATATGCAAAGCATGACACTACCAACACCATGTTGTTTTTAATGTTATTTTTATGATATAAAATATATATAAGATATAACAGCAGACACTTCTATTTTACGTGATTTCTTGATTTATCAGGTCTGGCAGTAATGAGGTATGGGTGTGGGAAGTAAAATTAGGCAATTATTGTTTAACATAGGGCCAGGTAGGTTCCATTAATGAATATAAAGAGCATTTAAAACTGTATTTAATCAGATTATTTTTGGTGTAATATTGAAATTAGTTTGAAGATCCCAATCATTTAAGTGCGACAAATATGCAAAAAACTTAAAGTTTGATGAAACTTAAAATTAAAAACTTTTTCATTTTACACAGTGTTTTATACCTTATTTATAGCCATTCATTTAGCCATTCATTCAGTTATCCAAGACATCTAGATTTGTTAGGTGCCAGATTTAGAAACAACAACGTTTTTCCTTTGTCCCACACGCTAGACCATAGAACAGAGTGTGTGCAATACATTTATGCATGTGAAGCTTTTCACCTTAAGCATTATTTCAACAAGAATTATCATTCACTTCAACATCGTCTCAACTGGGTTACCTACAGGGTTTTTTTTTTTTCCCGTTCTCAGTTACTACTGAAGGGATCGTTGGAACTTGTTTTCTCCTGCCAATAAGAATATATGCGAATGCAACATTTGTACTGTATGTAATATGAGAATTGCAATCGGCTTTGTGTTCGACTCTCAGCGGGAGAGAATGTTGAATTTTTTTTTCATGATAAATTTGGAAGCTTGGTGCCAATGAATATTAATACATAGGTTAAATATTTATGTCAGCATGAATAAATAATCTCTTATTAACTTTTTCCAGTTCTCTAATAAATTATGACAGGATTTTTCCGAATATTAATCCCGCCAAACATAACTTTATGGTTTTAATTACATGCTATTGGTAGAAAAATGCCTCTCTTTCCCCATCTTCTAATGATCCTCAGTGCTTTGTAAATCTCATTTTCAAATCCAATAAGACAGAGAACAGAATCTATATTGGATGAATGTCAAAGTCATGCATAAATGTCCTTTCCAATTCAACGACTGGCTTCTCTGCTTGAAATTAATGTTTCGCTTCTTCGTAAAAGACAAAAGCACAAAGTATGAGCACAACCGCAAGAATATGAAATGAAAAATAATGTTTTTGAATAATGGACTAATATAACCTTTAAACAGAACCTGAAATATCTAAAATGTATAGCTCAGTATTAGGGTTTGTCCTCTTAGACTGCTACATCAATTTACTTACACTAATCTCATCTGATGTAAGCACTCATATTATTAGATGGTGACAGCGAAGGTTGTAAAGAAAAGTTGGCCAGAGAGTCACTGTTCGATCCTTTGAACAAGGCGTCCTATCCTCAGCTAATCAGCTCTGTGGTTAGAATGGATCCTGCCTCAAACCAGATTTTTTTTTCTTTTTCATGCATCTGCCTAAATCTAAATGTCAAAGTATTTCTACTATTAAAATGTGCTTTTAAAGATCATTTTAAGTTGAGCCCTTTTTGTTCCTTATTAAACTAATGTAGATGAGGCAATTGCTTGGAAAGTATTATTCGGTGACCCCAGAGAGTCTCAAACAAAGGACAAAATGGAAGTTATCAGGGAGCAAAGAAGGAAAATGGATAAAGCGTGAGATCCTACAGTTATATTTCCTTTACAAAACTTTTACATCCTGTTTGTGAAGCTCACGATTTTTGCCCTGACTGTTCTACTATTATGTCCCCAGACTCACCTCTGCATATGGATTTAATCCGTTCAGAGGCAAATATTACCGATATTACAAATTTCCAACACTACAAGCATATTTTTCCATATTAAAACAGTCAAAACATTTAGACAAGACATAAATAAATAGACATTATACCTCATTAAATCTCTGCCTTAAAAACAAAACTCCCAAAGTGGCTCCCTTTTTATTTTTTCCACCCTGCTTCCTAACATTCTGGGGATCCATGTCTTCACTTCTTGCGCAAAATGCAACACAACCGGACGTACACACGACCAAAAATTTGGGTCAAAATGTCTATAAGCTGTTGATGTCATTGTTCTTACAGCTGTTTCTGTTAATAGGTCACCATTTGATTTAGTCGGCACAGGTTTTATGCCCAATAGCTTTCCTTACATAACCTATTTTTATTCAGGCTTGGGACCAGCACCAGGGGTGCCCTGTAGGCCAGGTGCTAGGTGTAGGCTAATTATTAAACCCAGGCCCAGCAGCTGTGACTCAGGAATGTGTATAGTGTTTGTTTGTACAATGATTCTATTTTGCAAATTTTCCTCATCTATACTGCTTTATCAAGAAGGTTGTTGGGGGCCTAGAGCCTATCCCTGGGACTTGCGGCACGAGATGAAATACATCCCTGGTAGGGGGTGCCAATCCATCACAGGACACACGTTCACACACTACAGGCAATTTAGGAACACCAATTAGCCTAAGCTGCATGTTTTTGGACTGTGGGAGGAAACTGGAGTACCTGTAGGGAACCCACCAAACACAGGAAGATCATGCAAACTCCATGCACACAGGCCTGAGGTGGGAATCTAACCCTCGACCTTGGTGGTGTAAGGCTACAGTGCTAACCACTACACCACAGTGCTTCCACAAACCTTAGAATTTTACTAAAAACTGGAGTACTCACCAAACACATGGAGAACATGTGGACACTATGCTCACACACCCGAGGTGGGAAGCGAACACTCGACCCTGGAGGTGCAAGGCGACAGTGCTTTCTGATTCCATTTCCCCAAATATAACCTAGTAACCTCATTTAAACCACCACAATCCTGACCAGGCAGTTACCAAGAATGAACAAGAATGTGTGAAAACATTTGGAAAAATTCAACAAGTTGTCAGCAGTCCTTGATGTGGTTTTGTTTTTCATTTAAAACCAAATTAAATAAGCACAAAATGTGACATGACTGCATACTCGCTTAATAGTTGCCTCGCACCCCTGGGATGGGGGGTTACATTTGACCGGCCTGCATGGTCTCCTTGTGTTTATTGGGTCCTTATAGACCAGAAAAATTAGGTATAGGTTGATTGATGTTTCCAAATTACCCAAACCATATGATCATGCGTGCCTGTGCTAGGGTATTCAGGGTGTACCCTACCTTGTACCTTGAGTAACATGGGATATGCTCCAGGCCCCTATAACCCTACTCAGAATAAACATATATAAATGAAGAATTGAGTGACAAAATGTGACAAATTTGCATTAAATTCTGTCCAGGTATTGTGCTTCATTGATGGCTTCTTTTTAAAAAAAAAAAAACTATGCCATGCCACCTAAGAGAGCAAAAGGATTTTTGTATAAAAACACCAAAATCTGTGAAAACACCTTCCTTTCTGAACTAATGGCTCTAAAGCCCTGTAGCAAGTCTCTTGTCTGATGAACTGCCTTCAGCAAAATGATTTACATAAATGCAAGTAATTAGATAAGCCACAACAG
This sequence comes from Clarias batrachus, assembly GCA_003987875.1. Classification (NCBI taxonomy): domain Eukaryota; kingdom Metazoa; phylum Chordata; class Actinopteri; order Siluriformes; family Clariidae; genus Clarias; species Clarias batrachus. The sequence goes on along the minus strand of QMIH01000627.1, from coordinate 182,078 downwards.
AGGAACTGCTGCAGAAGCCATGATGGTTCATGTCTAGAAAATTAAAGACATCTCTGCTACTGCAGGAACTACTAGGTTCAGTCCAGTGAAATCCTTTGCTAGGTGAGTACCTTTACACCATGCCCACTCAACTGGTCTCCTATACGTTCTTGGCAGTATTTCCTTTATAATAGTCACAGAAGAATTATGACCCTTTCCTGGGTGAGGCACTAAGACAAAGTACAGTGGCAAGACAAGACAATTAAATATTAATAAGTCATGAGATTAATCTCGAGACTGACAAGCTCTCAATAGCACGAGGAGCTTATGATTCAGGTCTCTGCACAAGAAATCTCACATCATCGATCGTATTCCAAGGTTACAATCCTGATGATGTATGAGAATAAAGAATTGAACCGCAGCAGCTGTGACTGGAAGATTGCAAGCGAGAGCCTGGGTCTTTGTTAGTGAGACGCTCGCTTTCATTTTGGCCCATCAGAGCATTCACCTGACCCCAAGACCTTATGTCTCCTACTCCATTCTGTGTGACATACATTGGTTCCTGGGTTCAGCTTGGTGAACAGGCACTTGGTTTCGATCTAAATCAAGCGTGACACCTGACACTGTCTAGAAGACAGACAGACACGAGCTGTCTCACTGTGTTTCCGGTGCTTCTTAAGGAAAAGTGACTGATCCAGGCAGGTGGATGGAGATGTGCTAAAAAGGGACAGGGAAGGCTATGGCCTGTCTTAGGTGACACATCTGTGAACTTGTTCTCTCAAAACATTTAGGTGGTCTGTTAAGACCAGGAACAACAAGACATTAACGTCAAAGCTGAGGATTTTTTTTTTTTTTACTGGGAAACAACTTAAGTAAAAGCAATTTTTTTCCCCATTTAGTGCTAAATATAAATCCCACATTTGATACTGGGCAACTATGTAAAAAAAGCCAGCGATATTTGATGTGATGAAATTTCTTGTGAACGGTGGTGACAAAACTGACTGACTTGAGACTCTTAGCGTCAGTAAAACATTTGGCAAACATTTTAATGAATGATGATCCCATCCGAGGTGGCCCGGGGCCCACGTGAAACTCCTGATCCTTGAAAATGAATGGATAACTTGCAGAGGAAATACATCCGTCTGTTGCAACTGTGCAATCATTCCTAAACATTGCTTGAAAGAACTTTTAGCCACTTTCTGGAACTTCTTGACCTCCAAGCCATTTCCATATATATGGGCCACTAATGAAGTTCCTGGGAGGCCAGCGGTTCTGATGTGAAGCAGGCAGTCCGATCATACAGTAGCTGTGGTGTACTGAGAAACTTTCTACCTTGATGGTATCCAAGCACTGGTGAAACACTGGGATAAGTGCATTAGTGTACAGTAGCAGGGAGGATTTTTATCAAGCAATAATGAGAGTTTTGTTATTTTGCACATGGAAAAGTCCTGGTTTGACCTGAACATACTGTAATGTAAGCCTGCATCCTGAAATCATATGTGCTTGAGGTGTCGATAAGTTTTTCTATAACATTAGCTCTGATAACTGTTTAAACTTCAAGCCATTATGTTAGTGTTCCAATAGTGAGAACTTTTGGGATTTGTATGAAAGATGTTCCATTTAAACCGTTAAAACAAATGTTTTTTGTCATTTTTTGGAAGTAGACTTCAGTTTTAATGCTTCCTAATGTTTATTTTTCCATGACAGGAAAGTCTTCAAGGACCGAGGGCTGGTGGTTTCTTACATAACAAGCTACTTTTTCTCTTTTCTTGTTAACTGTAAAAGATGGTAAAAACAGAGCTTAGAGCTGGTTATACAGTATATATGGACATTCCACACCACTGCAAATGGATAAATAGTTTGATTGGTCGTTATTTGGGAAAATAAAAGAAACGAAGGAAAAATGTACAGTACATGGTATAAGATTTTAATGGCACGGTGGCTTAGTGACTCGCATTGTCGCCTTGCACCTCCAGGGTCCGCCTCGGGCTCTGTGTGCATGGAGTTGCCTCCATCGGTGGGTTTCCTCCGGACACTCCGGGTTTCCTCCCACAGTCCAAAGACATGCAGATTAGGCTAAATGGTGTGCCCAAATTATCCGTAGTGTGTGAATGTACGGTAGATGTCTTGTAAAATTGGAGTAAGTACAATTATAAATCAAATCAAATCACCATTGGCCGCTACGGTTCCAAGTTGGACCTTGATGAATGGATGGATACGGTTTTAAAGAAACAAACTGTTAAAATAGCCGCAAACCTAACTTGTTTCAATAAAAAAAAAAATTAAAAAAAACATCAACACAAGTGGTAAAACTTGAAAGTCTGTCCAAAATGTTTGCTCATAAAATACCATATGTTTGCACCTCAACAAAGTGCACACTTGAACAGAGCCATTAGAGACAGGAGCGTATGTTCACATTTAATGGCGATAATCCTTCTAGCACTAATCCTCTCATGTTTGTCGTCGTTAGACGTTTAATATTCGTCCTCACGCCACGTTCTTGTCTGGACTTCAATGATTAACGAACGAATCCTTATTCAGAGTGTACATGCGTGTCCATGTTTAATATCAGCAGTACTGCATGGTGTATGGTAGTCTTTATTCATATCTTGTGCTGCATATACTGAGAATAATAATGCTGACTTTCTTTCTCTTGTTTAAGTCTTTGTTCCGTTTGAAACCTTTCCTTTTTATCGATACGCTCGTGTTTCGGCGTATCGGACACCTGAGCTGGTTATCATCCAGCATAAATATTGCAACACAGGCGTCTGATTTACACCGAAAAAAAGTGGGTGTTTGAAGCCAGATCATTTCTCGGAGGCAGATGGAGTAATGACTCACTCGGATTCTGAGCGCGGTGTGCATTTGAAATCTGCCGCACAGCGAGTCACGTGTCGACTTGCACGGGAATAAAGAAGAGTGCGTTCGGTAAAGAAGATGGCTGCGAGTGATAAAGACTTAACTGGTATCCGTGGCCCTGATGTAACGTTTTGAAGAGTGTATTCATGCGGCACTGGAGTTGATGGCAGATACTGTGTGTGCCTGTGTTTGTGGATTTTCGATTTGCCCGATGTTTTTAAAAGGTCAGGTGTGTTGCGCCTCTGTGGTCCCACATAGCTCCTGTCAGCGTAAACATCCTTCGGTTTTATTCACCTGAGCAGCAAAGGGCTCGGCAGCCTGTAAATGCAAGTGCTTGCACACTTGTAAACGAGCATGCAGACGAGGCATACGCACACATGCATGCATGCATGCACACAAACACATATTTGCATTGCAAGGTTAAATGCAGTCATATAAACACCGACATGGTGTCATGCACTCATGCACTTATTATGATGCAAATCTCTCTCTCTCTCTCTCTCTCTCTGTAATGCACAAATGCACATCTGCTCCAGGAAAAAATACACATTAAACACAGACATTACCTCTATTCATGGCACATTATGTAGTAAAACAGCTCATGTGCTCAGCCTCGGTGGCCATAATGACTTCTCTCATATCAAGAGTCTATTATGAGGGTTGAGTAGAAATATTATGCCGGATTTATGCTACACTATAATAAATAGCGCATTATTTAGAGGTCGATATTATGTAGTGAATAATAACAATAGTAATGATGATAAAAATAATAAGTATAATAAGCAGAAGGAGAAGAAAGAACTCTTTCTGCGAAGAAATCCGTGCATCCCGCCACCCTGTCCCCATAAAAGCAGGCCATGGAGCATGCTCAGAAGAAGCACAACCATGTGATCCACTTCTGTTAAAAACGTCCAAACGAAAACTAAGACGGATTCTGCATTACTGCAGACTAGGCATAAATTTCCATGCTTTTTAGAAGTAGACCATAACACTGATTTATTATTACTCCAACAGTCTTTTTCTACTGGTTTATATTTTTGTTGAGTAGGCAAATGACCCAGCGTTATATTCTTCCCAGCCAAACAATGTTTCACATATACTACTGCTTTAAATGTATTACTGTATGTGGTGACAATATCTCAGAGTAACTGCTTTTAGGAGACAGGGACGTGAGATTCTCTTTACAATGAATCCAGGACAGATGATGCAGCTGATGGGACTAGCTGGAGGATTCTCTCAGCTTCATACAGTAATGAGAACATCTTCATGAGATGATATACAGTACGGTACGGTTGGATTCATGGTAGGAGTGTATTACAATGTAGATATATGGCATTTTTTTTTGTGCTTTGAATGTTTAGACCTGGTTTGTATTCATATTTACAGTATATCAATATAATATATTGTATTCGTATTCATATTTGATGTGGCCTAAAGTGAAAAGTTTTTTTTTTTTTTTTTGGTCGGTATGATTCTGGCTCAAGCAGCACTGAAGTTTATAATCTAGCCTATATATTGTATCTTTTAAAACTATAGAGCTAAATTATAAGCAGTGTTGGGGGACGTTACTTTTTAAAGTTAATTACTGTCTTCAAAAAGTAATCCGTTACATTACTGCGTTACTTTCTAATAAAAGTAACTAGTTCGAGTACTTTTCCATTGCAGAAAATGAAAACTCCTTTGTGCTTCCTCATGCATGTTGTTTTAGTCAAGACCTTTATAATTATTCTACCATCATCACTCAGTAAAGTTTGGCCCATAATCTGTTAACTACTAATACCCCTATTTCACCTATGCGGTTTTGCGCGGTGGCCGTAAGTATGGTTCATCATGATTCACCGCAGGTTTTGGCCCTGCGATTAGTTTTCCATCCTTCCGCGCATCGGTCCTCGCATAGTCAAACCGCATAGGTGAGATTGGGGTGTAACAGCAGGAATAACAGAGCGGGGGCGGGATATCGGGGGCCGGGCTTGTAGGACGACTTTCTCACACACCCACACACACTAATGGATTGGGAATGACTGCTGTCTGGCTCACGGATTACATAAATTGTCTGAATTGCGGATTACATTTTTGAAAAAGTAACTAAGTAAATGTGTACAGTGGAACCTCAGATTGTGAGTAACGTGGTTTACGAGTGTTCCGCAAACCGAGCAAAGATTTTAAATACATTTTTAATCGGAAACCGAGCAAGTATTAGCTTTTCGCTGTGTTTATGCATTTGTTGTGAAACTTAAAAAGTGAGTCCGTTAATATGCACTCATTCCAGTCTCAGAGAGATTTCTTTTTTTCCTGTTAAAACGATGTTTCCGTTGTGTGTGTGTGTGTGTGTGTATGTGTTTGTTGTGAATCTTAAAAAGCGACGTGGGGAGAGGGAGGAGGAGTGTTACTGTGTAAAATGAGGTGAGGGAAGGGGATAATTCCACACACACACACACACACACACACACACACACACACACACACACACACACGGCGCCTGCGCGCACCAAGGGAAACACTTATCTGTCAGAATTTTTCTGTAACGTGCAGATTACTTTGTTTTATTTTTATTTTATAGATTGTATTAATTATTTTTATGTATTTATTTTTTGGGGGCTGTAGAACGAATAATGTGAGTTTTCATTATTTCTTATGGGAAATGATTATTTGGTTTACGAGTGTTTTTGAACACGAGCCGCTTCCGGAACGAATTATGCTCGTAATCCAAGATTCCACTGTACTTGAATGGCGGACCTAACACGTTAGATTACTCGTTACATCAAAAAAGTAATCCGAGTACTCGAACGCGTTACACCCAACACTGATTATAATTGCCACCAGTTGTGTTACCACATTAGCGATCATAAAATTCATATATTCCCAAATGATGTATCCAGAAATTAGTATGTTCTCATTTGAGTATATTCATGAAAATTGCTTAGCGCACGCAGTTGAAAATACAAAAAGAAGTGCGCCTTCTTCATGACAAAATAGCCCGTTCAGCTCATGGACCGGTGTAACTTTGGGGGGTGACTCAGAGAATGAAATTCTGTCTCATCCCCCCCTACTCCCCCCACCCTTGCATCCAATGACTTCTTCCTCTTCTATCACCTGAAGAAACCACTTTGTGGCAGTCGTTTGACGACGGCGTGCTGATTACCGTGGTGGAACATAAAGTAGGCATCTTCAAAGACAGTCTCCAGCAGCTCATCCATATTTAAGCTCACTACCAACGTTCGTTTTCATAATTTTTTCTTAGCAATAATAGCAATTTTATGACACCCCTCATCAGACCTGATTCCCTTTGACGCACATGAAGCCGCCAACCTCATCTTTCCGAACCACACTAACACACATGGAGGTCAGTGCTATCTGATGCCTTCCGCTTGCATGAGCTCACAGACTCCTATAATTGGCAAGTGCTGCTATGATTGAAGTGGGAGCACGAGTGTTCCATCGCAAAGATCATAACCAATCTGCCCCCTCTAGGCTTCTGGTTACAGATGGCTGTAGCACCACACGGGAATCGAACTTATGATCTTTAGATCATAGTGGCGACCACTCTACCGCTAGACCACTCATGAGCCCAAGATTAAATACTTTTACTAGCATGCTTGGTTAACACTTTCCTACATTTCCCACAATGCTGTTCAACTACCTGCTGCTAGTACTGTATAGTACAATGGGAAAGAGATCGATGGAGCAGAGCTTTAGTGCTTAAGTCTATCCAGCATTTTCGCCTCCACGTCTGCACGCTCTGATCAAATAAACCAGATTCCAAAGCTTTCTTGCTAATATTACCTTATAGATCGTATCTAATGTAATTCGATGCAGACGCGTCATAGGTTTGCACAGCATTCCGGGACTCTGAGGCAAACATTTTCTGTCTCCACCGAGTCTACATTGGCGTTCTCAAAAACCGAATGAGCAAAGAAGGAAAAAAGAAGAAGGAAAAACTCTTGTTTATTTGTTTTTATGGGCTAAAATCAAAACCTGACCGTCAACCTGAAAGTTTCTAATTGTAGAAAATGTAGACGTCAGACGGCCCACGTGATGTCCGAGAGGCAACCACTAACTCAATACAGAAGTAGCCAACACATTCCAAGCAAGTTGGTTATTCCTGTATTGAGTTAGTGATGTCCGAGAGGCAACCATCAACGCAATACAGAAAGAAGCAACTTGCATGGAGAGTGTTGTAGATGTAGCTGTGCTGTGGTGAGACAATTCATTTTGCTGTCACACAAATTTGTTTTGCTCTAATTAAAAAAAAAAGAAAAGAAAAAAAAAACATCTATGCACAGTCATCAAATGTAATCTGCATGGATTTACTTTGCACGTGCAGATGTTTGTTATGTGAACACTTCTGCAGTAATTTAGTCTCTTCACATTTGTAATGGTGAACAAATGATTTTCTGCGAACAGCTCATGCTTTGGGGTTCTCAAGCGGTCAGAGTGACACAAAGCGATGATTTAAAATGGGCGAAGTCAAAGTCCATTGCATGGGTCAAAACACTGAGAGACAATATTAGCCCGGCATAATCCATAATCAACTACTGAGAAAAATGGTGAGGGTCAAAATCATAAGGAATAACCATAGACAAAAAGCCTGAAGTTCAAAAGAATACAATAGTAACATGGTGAGGCTTGTGAAAGAGACAAGGAATTAGCAATAGACCAAGTGAGACAACCTTTTTGTTCTGTCAAAATTGAATCAATCACGTTTTCTTATTTTGTTCTTAGTCTTTTCTTATTCTTGTCTCCCTATCCAGGAGATGGCTGCACGGTGGCTTAGTGGTTGGCACTGTGGCCTCAAGGTCCGACTCGGGGTCTGTGTGCATGGACTTTGCATGTTCTCCCCGTGCTTGCTGGGCTTCCTCCACATACTCTGGTTTCCTCCCACAGTCCAAAGACATGCAGGTTAGGCGTTCCCAATTTACCTCAGTAGTGTGTGAATGACAATCCGGCAACCTGACCCGTTAAGTAAATGCCACAGAAATGATGGATACATCTCCAAGGTGGAGAATATTTGTCGCCCAATGTGCAGGATGGCACATGGACGGACCAAGATAGCCCGTCATTATTATTAACACATTAACGCATTCTTTTTTTTATGCAAATTAACCATATGACCAAGTTTGACCCTAATGGCTTCCCATACTTGCAGTGCAGTTACCAGGCTGTGTGTGATAATGGCATGTTTAGCGCGGGTAATAAGATGACAGACGAAACATTACCAGGTGTGTTGAATGGCGTATTTCATTATAAAAAGCTTCTAGATTGGGGTTTAAATGAACCTAGTTTAAATGTTGTGTGCTCAAGCTACCTTCAAGGGGATCTAATTACATGTAAGATGTGGGAGTGGTGGCTCAGGAGGCTAAGGCTTTATGGCATTGATCTGAGGGCCGGTCCCATTCAAGAGATTTTAATTTAACATTTGTTAAATAGTGATGTTTGAGATATTATAAAACTGCATAATCTGTTTCCTTCATCCAGTTTGTCAGGCATGTCTTTATTCCAACATTGTAAGTTTATAATACAAGATACAAGTAAATCTGAGTATTTTATTTTATACAGACTATGTGACTACCTAGATTTAAATTTTAATCTGATTGACAGCACTTTATCTCTCTCTCACAGTGCAAAAACTATGAAGCTCAGTATCTCAAAACCACTCAGGATGCAGATGCAACCTTATAATTCCCAGAGAACAAGTTGTCTCTTTACTTTTTTATATTATTCTCCATCTCTCTCTCTCTCTCTCTCTCTCTCTCTCTCTCTCTCTCTCTCGGTGTTCAGTAATAATTCATGTAAAACATGTAAGATTTAAATTACAGGTCACCAGAAGGAGCTCAGCGCCACCAAAAGAAACTCGAGTTCCCCTGAGTGCAGTAAAAAGCTAAAGTGTGGGTGCGTTTCAAAAGCCATAATTAATTAACATTCTCTCATTTCTAACAATATATTTCTACTCCTCAGGGGTTTGATATAAAAATAAAAATGAAATTAAATCAACCTCCAGCAGTTCAGACAAGTCTCTCTGCTCTCAGTTTTACTAAGGCAGGAGTTGCACAAGGTTCTTATGTCAAATTAAAATGCATTTAATTTGAATTTACTTGCAATTTATAGTCATATTTTTTTTAATTGACAATTTTTTTGCAATTACTTAAACAAATCTTATACTCACTCACTCACTCACTCGCTTATTGTTTATACCGCTTTATCCTGTATACGGGGTCACAGGGGTCCTTGAGACTATCCCAGGAGACTTGGACACCCTGGACGGTGTGTCAATCCCTTGCAGGACACAAACATACATACACACCAACACACTCGTTCCCAAACTGTGGCAATTTGGAAATGCCAATTAGCAAGTCTTCCGACTGTGCGAGGTAACCGCACAGGAAGACTAACCGCGGAGGAAACCCACCAAACACTGGGCAAACATGCAAACTCCACGCAAACACAGACCCGAGGTGGGATTCGAACCCGGACTCTAGAGAAGCAAGGCAACGGGGCTAACCACTAAGCTACCGTGCTGCCACAAATATTGTAATTTCACCAACAAAAAAAATATAATAATTATATGTCTCTTAAATCCCATCACAAATCAATCAATCAATCAAAAAAAGTTGCGAATCAACATTACACTAACAGTGAACGGTCTCCTTGTAATAGAGAGAGATAAACCCAAAATAGCAGGATGAATCAGAATGTTTTGTTGAGTATAAGAGATAATGATTACTGGTGTGTCAGGAATGTGTAGCTCAACAGACAGTGAACGAGTAAAAGAAACACATAAGTAGGCATGTTCTCTGTCATATAATGGATAAGGTCAATTTACATTTTGTAATATGGGAGTTCATTAACGCTAGGTGTTCAGTACTGTTACTACCTGCAGAACAGCCAGAGTCTGCCAGAATCACCTGGGCACACGTTCACCATGTCCAGAGTTTAAATCTGATGATGAACTCCGCATTGTCAATAATAGTGAAGGTATATACATAAAATAAATATTTCCAGGGTTTACACACACACACACACACACACACACACACACACACACACACACACACACACACACACACTTACACAAGAAAGAATGTGCTATTAAACCCATATGTGATTCATTGTTATTTGGATTCCTTTCACATTTTGACAAAAAAACAAACAAACTAACATATGACTTTGGTATAATTAGTCCTAAATAGCATTATCTTCCAAAACAGATTGTATTGAAGTTGAGAGAAACAATCTCAGCTTTAATTAAGCAGAACAGCTCAATTTTCTCTGTTCCTAACCAGGCATTAAAGGGAAAGACTTTCGTTTTTTGTAGGGAAACACCTTTAAAAGTCTAACACACATCACAGATCTGTCTGAAGCAGAGTGCTTTAGAGAAGCTCCATGAAAGCCAAATTCTACACCAGCTACATTTTGCTCATTTACGAGCTTTTATCAAAAGGCAAAAAGCAGCGTTAAAGAAAATTGATGAAGACATCAACAAGGTTATTTCGAGTTACATTTAACTTTCTGAAAGCTAACTGAGAACAAGCTTTCTGTTCTGATTTTATAGAGATATAAGACAGTGGGGTCCCAGTGGGGCAATGATAGCTCAGAGAGTTAAGGCACTGAGTTACTGATTGGAAAATTGGTGGTTTGAGCCATTATTGGACCCTTAACCCTGCCTGCTCCAGGGGTGTTGTATCATTGCTGACTCTGTGCTCTGACCCCAGTTACGCTGCTACTATATATGCAAAGAAATAATTTCACTGGGCAGTAATTATATTGATTATTGCATATTCAAGATTCTCCAATACACAATATGGATGGATGTTTGTCCAAACCTGCAATAACACTGTATCCAAATACATATACTTATTTACAATTACTTACACTATGGAATTGCTCCCACTTATGCAGCTACCACAGCTTCCACTCTTCTTGGAACACTGTCCACAAGAGTTTGTAGTGTTTCTGTGGGAATTCCTGGCCATTCATTCTGCAGAGCATTTATGAGGTCAGGCACTGATGTTGGACGAGAAGGCCTGGCTCACCATCTCCATTCCAGATCATCCCAAAGGTGCTCGATTGTGTTGAGATCAGGGTTCTGTGTTAGGGCCAGTCAAGTTCTTCACCAAACCATGTCTTTATAGTCCTTGCTTTTGTCATGCACACTCGTAACACGACCGGCACTAGGACCCAGAAGTAATACGGTCAGGTTTCCAGGAAGCATAAAAGGAGACAAAACGACGCTTCACATTGCTCAGTCATTGAGTTCGCCCATGGTTTTGCTGACGCTACGCCGACTATTCTGTGAGTACTCACCGAGTCGGGTTGCTTCATTGATTAAGTGTGTGTTGCTAGAACGCGGGTTTATTTGTGTAGATCCTTGCTCTTTGCATAAGAAAGTTCTTAGACTAATCGCGAGGTTATCCTGCCTATTCGTGCTGCTTCCGCGTTTGGGTTTACCATTCACGCTACACGGCTAACTGCTAAGGCATTTCAGTTTATCCTTCGGTTGCTCGTGACAGCTTTGTTCTGGGGCACAAATATGTTGGAATGGCAAAGGGCCTTCCCCAAATTGTTGCCACAAAGTTGGAAGCATAGCATTGTCGAAGATGTCTTGGTATACTAAAGCATTAAGTGTTCTTCAGTGTCGAAGCATGTGTTTAGACGACACTGATGAATTTGATCTAAAATAAATCATAAGGAGTTGCACTAACTTACCGCTTAATCCTGTATTCAGGGTCACAGGGGGCCTGGAGCCTATCCCAGGAGACTTAGGGCACATGGCAGGGTACACCCTGGACAGGGTGCCAATCCATCGCAGGGTGCAGACACACATACATACACTCTACGGGCAATTTGGGAACACCAATTAGCCTAACCTACATGTCTTTGGACTGTGGGAGGAAACCCACCAAGCACGGGGAGAACATGCAAACTCCATGCACACAGAGACGGGAATCGAGCCTGGCCGGGGATCGAACCCGGACCCTGGCGGTGCAAGGCGACAGTGCTAACCACTACACCACCGTGCCGCCTTGAGACTTTCATTGAAACAAAAAAAAAAAGTGCACCAAATACTAAGAAACTCTGAAATTCATGTCAATATTTTAGATTATTTTCTTAGTGGAAAATGTTGTATTAAATTTTAGAATGAATGCAAAACAGAAATATTTTGATTAGTGCTCTCAGATTAAATTTTTTTTTTGACCTCCCACTGCATAATGTAATTTCTCAGAAGCAACCATATCAATGACTGGATAAATATACAAGGGCATTTCTGGGACTTGTGATGAAATTAAAACACTTCAAGCACAGTACTGTGATGAGACTCTCAGCCTCTGTAAAACATTTGAATGGTGCAAACGTTTTAAAGCAAGCCGTGTGTCCATAAATGACGATCTTGACAGAGTTGGCTCGGAGCCCACTGCAGTCGTTCTTGTGAACATTCAGCGAATAGAAAGATAGAAAGTTTGCTCAGTATGTTTCAGGCCTGGATGAAGGCGGTCCGATCATGGCTCTACCTTGATGGTATCTAAGCACTAGTGAAATGCTGTGATAAGTGCATTAGTGAAGATTAGATTATATAGAGGAATAAAGTTTTTTTTCCCCTCTCATATCTGTGCTCTTTTTTACTGCACAATCAAAAGTCCCGGTTTGACCAGAACGTCGCTCATATTAGTAGTCAATGAAATTTCAAATGTGGATTAGTGACTCAGAAGCCTGCAGGATCCGGCTGAGCAGAGTCAAAAAGCCGTCTTCAGTACTCTAGTGTTGCTCGCTTAATCCATGCTTCTGAAAATTGGGAGGTTAATCAGCACTACTGTAATAATCAACAGCTTAAAAAAGTAAAAAATAAAAACCGTGATGTTGATGTGTAAAGTGTGATAATCAATAAGCTGAAGGTAAGTTGTCAGTTTTTACAGCAGAAGTCACAAACAGGGCTGTTAGAATATTAGAAAAATAGTCAATTTCTCAAAATGTTAGTTGGAACTCGTTCATTCCAACAAGGAAGTCTACAGTGATGGCCAAAAGTATTAGGACAACATATTGCATGTATTATAGTTCTCTCTTTGCAGAAAACAGGTGATTTTACTCATTCGTTGGAGCTTATATGTCTAAGGAGTTGTGCTAATTAAATGAAAAACTACTGAAAAACAGTCTACAGTATGTGACAATGGTATTTACCATTGGGTTTAGAGGCATAAACCCAATAGAAAACTGTTCCACAATGGTGAAAAATGGGGTACGAGTCAAGAAACTGTCTTCTGTACGTGATCTTCAGGAAACGATCAAGCAGCATTGATTGAGTGAGCGACACTATTCAATTAAATTTCAATTATATAGTGCTTTTAACAATTGACATTGCCGCAAAGCAGTTTTTTTGTTTTGTTTTTAGAAAGAGATTGGAAAGAGAAAAAAAAATTGACCCTATGCCCAGGCAGGTTAATGCTATTTGATTCTTCATATTAAATATTATTAGCTGTATATCAATTTTATTGCATAAAGTTAATAATAATAAATTATTATTATTATCTTTATTATTATCTTTATTATTATTATTATTATTATTATTATTATTATTATTATTATTATTATTATTATTATTATTATTATCTGAACGCCAGGTATTGGACTTTATTTGCTCAAAGGGGGTTGATTAATGTTCTATAAAGCACCTCCTGAAAGTCCATCTGATCTGGCGAATCACAGGTTTATAATTAAAGGTGACGGAATCGGCTGGGTTTTTAGCTTGGAGGAAACATGACTCTAAGATATAACCAATTCTGTGCCAAATTCAGACACACTCCAGAATGGTACAACAGAAGAAAAAAAAAACATTTACTTTGTCATTCATGCTCTTGAGAGGGAGGGGTGCACTGTCACATTAATCAGAGCGGCACCAGTCAGTCCTGGGCATCTGCACTTACTTCATGACTCCTAACAGTGCCTATTGAACAGTAAATAACACTTGTGTTTCAGAGGAGGTACAGTATGCCATAGCCTTTACTCTCGATGTTGAATTTGGACTTTAGTTGTACAAAAGAAAAAAGCTCTGAACAGTGACAAAGAAAGTCCTGTGCAGTTTGGGAGAAACTGTAAAGGTTAATAGAAAATTCAGATTTTTCTTCAAAAATACAATTGAATTTTTCATTAATGAAAAAGTTGTACAAATGTTTTTGTATGCTGACAATTATAGTTCTTAAAAAATAACAGAGAGAGAGAGAGAGAGAGAGAGAGAGAGAGAGAGAGAGAGAGAGAGACTCAGAATTGACCAAAACGCAGTATTGACAGATTAGATTAAAAAAAAAGGAAAATTAAATTGGAAATTATAAATTGGTATTGACCAAGAAAATTGCAATCGGTGCATCTCGATATATTATAAAGATTTGTTTAAATGCATCATTATGGAAAACATTAATATCAACTCAGAGAGAGAGAGATTTCACTGCATATCGTACTGTGTATGACTGTGTATGTGACAAATAAAATTTGAATTTGAGAGGCTGGTGAGCAATCTTGTTTGCAGCTACTATAACATATTGTATATGATAGCAGAACTAACATTAAAGCCAAGTATAACTGGTTATAAGAATAACATGTTGTCCTGTAGATCCCCTAAGGCTCAGAGAATTTTCTCGCCATTTTCTTTATTTTACTTTTCTTTAAAAAATAAAATAAAATAAACATAAACATACAGTATAGAGCTCAGGATTGCGCAATGTAGAGTGACATATCCTTTTTAGAGCAACCTAGACAATATGATGAACTGAATGGTCTCATTGGCAAAGAAATAGCACAGATACACATGATCAAATGTTTTTTTTTTGCTTGTTTTCAGTTGTTTTTATAACCAAAAAATATTTAATAATAACATGCTCATTTTGAGAGCTCTACATTTTTGTGATGTCATATGGTAGTGATAAAATGCACATGTTATAAAACTAATGATAACTTTAGTTCTACATGACATATCCGCGCAGTTTGACGTCTGAAGCCTCCCCATTAACACACACTGGCAAGGCATGCTTAAAAGCACATATATCATTTTTTAAATGCTCATTGACCTACTGTACGCTGCTGTGTTGCTGACACAGATCTGTGCCGCTTGGGTTTTAAAGGTTTTTAATAAATAAAGAAGAAGAATTTCCTGTGCTAAATGTTCCCTATCATCCAGATTTCCTCTCTCTTTCATAATGGTTTATGTATATTTTTAGAATTTCATGTTTCATGACAATAAATTCTGCAAGAACTCAAGATTTTGACATCCAAGTGCATGATTTGTCTGATATACGTAGTGTCATGGGCAGGGCTTCTTATGTGGGCGCTTTAATGAGTAAAGGACAATCAAGGACAAAATATCTGAAATCCATCGCTCACATTTCCAATATCAGTCTGGATTTGATCAATGTCACAGCTAAGGCAGGGTTTAAACCGAGCAGGCCAGATATACAATAATTCTCTGCTATCAGCTGCTGAGAAGGATGGGGTCCCATATTGAGTCCTAGTTCCACTAAAGATTATTTCCTCATCCCATCACAGGAAGACTTTTCTTGCTACTCCTGCCCTAAGATTTCTCATTAGAGGTCTGGGGCCAGATTTATATAAAAGTAATTCAATTTTAATAGAATGTGTGTGTGTGTGTGTGTGTGTGAGAGAGAGTGTGAGTTAGAGAGAGAGAGAGGGAGAGAAAGAATTATTGCAAGTAGAGAGTGTGTCTACATGACTACAAATGAAAAGTAGACCTTTCCTACAGATCACAAATGTCCAAAATTGCAGTTAATATAAGTAGAGATATGGTGTGACTTTTCCTTTACGGTGCCTATTTAACTTTTTTCCATATAATGTTTCATATTTTAGACTTTGGATCTATTGTCTGCATGATTTTATCTGTTCATGTCTGCCACTTTTGCATCCGAAATAAGCGAACATAAATTTCATTTGTATGCATGGTTTTCTTCACCGACATTGAGCTGATTATGCATTTGCAGTACATAAATTGTAAAATTAAACTGGTATTCATGGCGGAAATAATGCACAATGTACTTAAAAAATTTTGATAAGTAATTTAGGATTAAATTTTTGAAAAATTCAATGGATTTTGTGCACAGACACACAATGTTGCAGTTGAAAATGGTTATACATTTTTCTTTTATAAGCTTTAATCCATCACTAGCACTGGTTTTCGGAGGCATGATGCACATTAAGATTTACAGAAGTAATATTTATGGAAGAAAAGTAAGAAAATTAAGATGGGAGATAATGTTTGTGCAAACGAGATGATCGCTTTGTGCAAACAAGACATTACCAAAATCATCCAAAATTCACATTGATATAACCAACAGAGTTTTAATCTAAACATTTGGAAAGTGTGCTTTTTAAGCATATATATAAATATGTAAAATGTGACATTTTGGCACAGTCAAACCTTGGATTGAGAGCATAATTTGAATGCATGGACAGTAACGACTTGTCGTGTAATCACACTGGGGTGCTACAGTGAGAATGTGTAATGTGTGGCCATCACATTCAAAATGACTGAATAGATTGTGCAAAAAAAATTGCATGAAATTTTGAGTTGAACTTGAACATTTCACCGCGGCAACCATTCAGATGATGCAGGGGGCTTTCGGGGACTATGCAATGAGCGAATCCAATCGCCCAGGAGATTCAATGTCCTTACAGTCCAAATTTGGTGTCCTGTGACATCTTGCTTTTCCCGAAATGAAAATCACCTTTGAAATGGATCTTTGAATTTGTGAACGTTGATGAGATTCAGGAAAGTACAATGAGGAAGCTGAATCCAAAAAAAAAAGATTTTGCTTAGTGTTCTGAACAGTGCCTGAAAGTTAAAAGAAAGTTGCTGGGAAGAGTGTGTGAGTTTCCATGGTGCCTACTTTGAAGGAAACTGAGGCATAATTGTCCTGTATACAGTGTTTATTGTATGTTCTTCTTGTTCATTCATTTATTCATTCAAATGCTAGACTGCTTATCCTGTACAGGGTCAGAGGGCTCCTGAAGCCTATCGCAGAAAACTATGGGTATAAGATGGAGTACACACTGGACATGGTACCAATCCATCGCAGGGCACACATGCACAAACCACATATTCACACCCATTCACACTCTATGGGCCATTTTGGAACAATCATTAGCCTAATCTGCATGTCTTTGGACTGTTCCCAGAGGAAACCCACAGGGAGAACATTCTGAGGCAGGAATCGAATCCTCAACC